>SHCU01000075.1:156810-181549 GCA_004307685.1 Ceratina australensis | reverse complement strand
ACATAATTTCTCTAACATTTGAATCTAATATTATTGAGTGACTCCAGTATGGCTTACAAATTCTTATTTCTACAATAATATTTAATTTCTCTGAGTAATATACAATTTGCGAACTCAGCACTAGAAGGGTTAAAGCGCAACAGACTAGCAAAAGCTTCATTACGATTCGAGCGAGATGGACAAGTTTACTTCTTAATGCGTCTGACCATAAACGGGCTACACTACTGGAAACAGTGCATTCATATCGTGTTGCTGCCTCGATTAAACAATTTCTCTGGGTCAGGGCTGCCCGCCGAAATGTACCATTAAAAACGTATGCATCGACTGTTCACGCGATCTCCATTGCTCGGTACCGGTGTAACGAAATCGTGGTAATTTCTCTCAATAAATAACACCGTCCATCCAGCGAGCGCGGTTGCACGCCGTCGCGGAGCGCTGATATGAAGTCTAACGTCAACATCGTGTTTCAACGGGGTATTTATAATACAGGACTGCAGTACAGTCGTCGGTGGTATCGCATTGCGGTTTGCGCACGGCAAACAACACCAGGTAAACTGGTATTCGCTCGAGATCGAGAGGAGTTTCCTATGCGTAGACTAGAATCGATACTTTTGCATAGTTCATCCGTAATGCCCGACCATTCGCCCCTGGCCCTTCGTTACGTCGAAACTTCACGTCAGATTTTCTGCCTTGAGGGCACGCTTAAATCTTCTATGATAACTTTCCAAAAATCATTCAGATGAAAAAGTTTATTTTAAATCTTCCGAAACTAACATTGTATTTTTTCTGTCTGATAAACAATCGATCATAAGAAATATAATTCGAGATTCTCCTGCTTTCGGAAAGAATGAAATCTGTTGAGATTAAATCTATAAAGCTACATTCTAATTCAATCCGTCGCATATTATACATATAGTAATTAGAAATAGAACATCGACTATTGATCTGCGATCTGTTACTGTTTTGTTCTAAACCATTTGTCTTATGGCTGCGAGACACGTCACGGACGACGTCAGCACAATTTATAATAAATTATTAAATTTATTGCTCTGGCTGTTTGTCTTAATTTATACGCACTCGCGCTCGCAAAATCTTTTGCGATAGTCTTCGAAAACGTAATTAAATAGCAACCCTTCCCTTGATTCGAAATCTTCCGAAATTCATATTCTATTTTTCGGTAATAAATAATAATGAATGAATGGTCAGGAGGTGTAGTTTCATTTGGTACAATGATCCCAAGTAGGAGGCGATAAATTTCAATTTCAGGTTTGAACAACGCAGGAAAATAAAATGGCGCGAACTACGATTCCTGTCGTCGCGTCGGACGACACCGTGACGATAATGTATAGAGGGTAGAAAAAGGGGGATGAAGCTTCGCATGGCGCCGGCCGGGGGAACTTCCCAACTTGCCGCGCGGAGGGCGGAATAGCGGTGGCGACGAGCAAAAAATGTGAAAGTTCCGCGAACGTAATCCCAATTGCGACCGCCCCGACGTGTCATTTGATCGTTGCCAAGTTCCACGGTAATCGCACGGTTTACACGGAGCGTTCGTCGATCATCTCGTAGCTTGCAAATAAATAATGCGATCGAGCCGGGTGAAATGAAATTCAAGAAACCCGGCATGCACCGCCGACCCTTGAATATGCAATTTCTGTTTTTTCTTCTGTATTCCAAAAATTAGTTGAAAATACACGCGTAAACTTTGTCTCCATATTCATGCATCGCGTGTAAACCAAAAAGGGGTTTTGTATTTTTTGAGGATAAACAAATTTCGGGCGAATACAAAAAGTTTCTTAACATCACGCGACGTTTAGATCGCCGGAATTTTCTCGGCGGTTCGAGAAGTCAAATTTTGCACGAGGATCTGAAAACGCAACGTTGACGAACAAGTGCACGCTTATCACGAAATCGGATTTAGCCCCGGAACCATTGTATCGCGGTTTAACTACGTTTCTATAGTTTATATTTCATTGTCGACGGCTTGTACCCACGGCTGAAGGCGCACGATGCTAGTAACGTCTAAGTCTAAGTAACTCGCAGGCGCGTGTTTCGCTGAACAAAAGCGATGCGAGCTCTATGATCAAAGCGGATGAATCCACTCCCGTCGCATTGTACACATGGAAATTGTTGAATTCGGTTAGTTTTGTCAAAGAATCTTATTCAATATTAGAGGGAATAATATATATCGGGGTAGAAACAACATCTTCCGACCGATATTTATTGGCACACTTTATCGAAACGAAACAGCAGACGAACCTGTAATTCGCATGGAAAATAATATGGAAATCGAAAGGTAGAGAATAAAAAAGAAAGACGAGGGATCGACGTCGATCACTGTTGCGTGATCGCGTGGAACGTTTCGTAACGTGGAGGGCGATGACAGGCCGGCTCGTCGACCAAGGGAACACCAAAGAGGGAGAGAACCCATGAATCTTTGAACGCTCGGGCGAAGCTGCAGGGGTCGATGCCAAATTATGAAACTTTCATTCGACTGGTGGACACGGATGGGCGTTTACCGTCGAAAATGAATCTCCCTTGTACGACAAAATGGCAGGGACAATACCACAAGCTTCTATCGCACACACGTACGGAGATCTGGTTTAATGATGCAAATTTAATTCTAACAAAAATTTAGCTACAGTGATTCTTATTGATATTCGGACTCGCCTCGAAATGGAACTAACTGAAGAGACTAAAAAAAGCATAATTTTTGTGTGATAAGGGGTTTACAGAGGCAGGGACATCTGGGATTTTGCTTGATTTTGGCGATTGAACATAATTAATTAAATTACAATTAATCTCGCTGATAGATTTTTAATGGGAATAAATCAATAATTGCATGTTGACGACCGGGAACAACCCTGGAGGCTTTTAAAGGAACGAGGAAAGCTAATCGGATGAATTTAGAGCTGCTATTAAGGAAGGAAGGGCCGCACTTATTAGCGGAAGAAGGATCGCCCTTCATCACGGTATCTCGTACGTCGCAAATAGCGACGGATTAAAAATAGATTTCACTCGGCTCACGATGTACTCAAATAGTGATGTGACAAACATGTTCAATTCGATCGACATGAATAGACTGCCGGATGTTTGCGCACGATAAATATGCAAAAGGAACGCGACATTTATCAACGTTGAAATATGCAAATATGCAGATCTACAATGAAATATTTCGAATTTTAAGTATTAACTGATCTGTTATAACTCTTATTATGAATTTTACAAATATCTCTTCTATATTCTATTTTCATTAAAGTTGTATCTACCATCTTAAAATCAAATCATTTGTAGAAATTAACTTGAATGCATATTTAAATTTATTCCTCTGCGATTTTTATTGACGTGGATAATCCTGTATTTTTCTACAATGCTCTTTATATCATCTGTATTTTTTATAAAAATATCCATTCGCACAAACATCCCGTGGGTAGACGTAAAGGATTCGACGGGATTGCATTGAACGGATGCAACGGTTGCCAAAGAAGTTCCGACATATATTGATACCCGTCTTGAATATTTTTCTGGTGAATGGCGAAATTCCCGCGAAGTTGCAGCGCCGACGTGGCTTTGGCGAACAAATTAAAACGAAATTTGTTGAAAGTTCCTTAAGACAGGTCGAACCATAAAACACCCGGGCTCCTTAATTACTTCGCTGATTTATCAGCATAAATATTCAAGCGCGTTATATTAACCGGGTCTGGTTTTAATATAACGCCGTGGCCCCGTCACGGGCTAAGTGCGTTTCGACGTAGCGATCTAAGGATCTGTCGATGATCGGCGATCTCATCCCTCGACACGTTGTCGGCGGCCCGGGTTAATTAAACGTAATTACGTTCCGTTTTCGAGCGCGATTCGCCCGACGTTCACGAAAATTGGCTTCCCACGGCGAGCCTCCTCTGTCTTCGTTACTACCGATACGTGTCAGTCGACTTCTTCCGCCGCTTCCTGTTATTTTTACCCGTCGTTCTTCGACGAACGTTCTTTTTTTCTCTCCCCGGGGATAACTTCTCGGGCTTATCGATTTTTAAGATAAAATCCAATTCCCGGTTTACAAAAAATCGTTTACAGGATTTTTTACGGACCGATCCGATACATACAGTAACTCGATTAAAAATTTTATCAAAGATAACATTGACAAGAAAATAATCAAGAGTCACCTAACGACATCTCTTAATTAAAGAAATAATCAGAGGTCTTTAATGAGGTATAAGTTTCAAGCGAGGTAAGCTGCGATCAAACGAATTAATAAAAATCGTACGACGAGAAGAGGAGGATTGTTTAATGTACAAAAGTTCCCCCAGACAAATGGTGTTATTGTATAAAAATAATTAAGGCAGTAACGTTTAATCGGGCACGCTCTCGGACGAATCAACGTTTGCCGTAAAAAGCGTCGAGACGGAGGAACGACAAAGAGCCCGGCGAGCGATACCGTGGCAACAAAAACCGGCGAAGCCCTTTTGTAGAACCTGTTCCCATTGAAGGAAAGAAAAATTAACGCCAGTGTTTCTTACCGGGGCCGGGGAATAAATCGTCGGCAAGCCCGATATCGTACCCGAGCATCGATTGCTATTCTCATTTCGGAAATGGAATGCATCCGAAACAGGAAAGACGCGCGATCGGAATAAATTCGAGGGGCGGCGAGCCCGAGAGGGGCGCCTTTGTTAGCGACGTCATTTTTCTTCCCCCTCCGTGCCGCGTAGCTATCACGGTGACTATTTATTAAACCGGAAATCGATGCAGTTACCACCGGCTGAGATTAATTGCCGTTCGATCCGCGTTTATTCTCCGCGCGAATATTTCGACCAAGAAGCAACGATATCAATCATTTCCCTCCAACTTTGGTTTCCCCCCCTTCCGCGAGAAATGAAGGAGAGCATCGTTAGACGCGTAGTGGTCGAAGAACGAATCCCCATATCGAAAACAATCTTTGTATTTACTAGTTCGATCTTAACACTATGCCGTCCGCACGTCTAATTTAGATTCTTTCGTGTCACGCCGGTAGAACTGACTTACATAATTTCGCGGTTCTCCGAGGTTCTTTTTTACTTTTGTATGTGGTTGTATGTAAGTGATTGGTCTCATTGGATTTATAATAAAATCCGGGAACAGGTTACTTTGTTGATAAAACTTGAATTCTCTTTCACCGGGCAAGAAACGATAACGTCAATCATTTCTTCCGCGAGTGTTTGAGGAACAAATTCCGAAATTTTCAAAAATGGATTTATTCATCGCGTGTAATCGATTGAACGTTGAGCGAAGTCCATGAACAGATTATTTGATTCGCGGAAGTTTAATTGCCTCCAGCCAGAAATAAAAAAGTGTATCGTTAGAGAAGACAGAGTTTAAACAGAAATTCCTCGATTTATGATATAATACGTAATTAATCACGTCTGATTAATTTAATCGCATTTTGCCCCGATCAAATCCTGAGAGGATGAAAACCGGATTAATATCTTTTTACGAATTTTCTCAATATCTTTCATCTTGCATGAAAGCTCGTATTATACCGATCAATTTCTTTATCCCATGCAATTCTGCGTTTCATCTGATGTGGAACGAATTCCACGAATAGCTCTTTTAAAAATACTCGCGGAACTGGTCATCGTTATAATCTATTAAAGATGCGGCTATAGGACCTCGAGCCGTAGATTATAAGCTGTTTCTACCATTGCACGGAGAAAAAAGCATAATAGCATACGGAGGTAGAATAGAAAGGGATAAAACGAATCCATAAATAGTTGCATCAAAGAAAAAGCTGTTATGAATTTTCAAAGGGAATTTATATCATAGAAAAATGAGAGAGAGATTGTCTTAATGTGAATTCATATTTAAAATTAATGAAACTACAAATAATACCTTAAAAAGGGACGTCATAGTCTGGGTTTCGAGTTTCCGGAGATTTCAGTGAACTTTGGGAAGTTTCGAAGCACTCGAAACTCCAGGAAATTGAAGCGCTTATTACTTTTTAATTGAGTTAAATCAGAGACTAAAATCGCAGTAAAATCCTTTCGGCAAATAAACGCATTACGTCGAATAAAATGAATTGTAACGTGATAAACATGTCCCGAATAATCCGTAAATATATTTTGAATCGTCGATGGCCCGAACGTTTCGATTTTTGTTCGGGTCTAAAAAGCGCGGACGGGGAAAACGAAATACCATTGATGGGAAATCCCGGCAGACGCGGAATTCCTATTTGGTGAATTGTCCTAACATGCGCGAATTGCCGTTCGAACAAGTGCACAATCACGATTAACTACGGATTCACCGCGAAGCATCGGCCAGTTTTTGAGGTCGGCCCGAGCGCCCGCGGAACAATGAGCAGCGTTTGATAAGAGGCAGCGGCATAGTTAATTACCTGGATTCACCGATGTTGTCGAGACGGATTCACGATCCGAAAATTTTTTTTATATCAGGAGATCGCGAGCAATTTAAGGAGCACTTTCAACGGCGCTTCCTCTTTAAAATACAGTTTAAATCAACGTACGCCGAGCTAACGACCGGCAGAGGGTTAGAATCAATTAATTGATTGATCCTATTTATACTGATCGAACGATGAAACGAGACAGAGTCTACAAAAGAGGAACGCGTGCCTGTGGATACGCGTTAGGGCTACGGCACAGAACTTCCGCTCTTTGTACACGTTCAATTCTCAATTCGTGAACGAATTCAATTGATAAATTGAACCGGTTTACGAAACGCTAAAGAGTACAGGCTGAATCGATGAAAACTACGTAAAATATTTCAAGGTTGCAATCAGTTCCTCCATTGTTGAGTCTATTGTTTTTCATAAACGAAATCGACAACTTTTTTAATAGCCCCGCGAAATTCCGAAAATTTTGCAATCATACATTTAATGAACGTTAAAATTCGAGCAGATTGTCATCGGTTTTTGCAAGGGCTCGTGCAACCTTCACGGTTTATTCTACCCTTGTTATCAATAATAAAAGTGAATAAAAAAAGGTTGTCGGAATTAATCGGAGCTTATGGGAAAATGCATCATGTTTCATTTATTAGAGTTGCTAAACGTTCGACCTAGTTGGGCCAGGGATAGAATAGAGAACAGTACATTCAATCGCTTTGCGGCGAAATTTATATTATCCGATGGAATGCTAACTGCGTGAACGATTCCACGCTTTTATGTTGAAATTTAGCTTGGCCCCGCATCGCGCGCATTCTTTTGCGGGATAAATTTATCGATGGAAGAATATCGACATGATCCAGTGACAAAGGTACTTTGTTAAATTTCCTGTAAATTCTACAATGGGATCCGTTCTGCGTTCCGTGAATTTCCATTAGGAAATAACCCGGGATCATATGTTCCCAGCTTTTTTATTAGAACTATACGGATACAACGATAACAGAAATTTATAATTTTTCATAATTTTTAATACGTATGATTTGAAAATATTTTATAGATGAAATAATATCATCTTTGAGGCTATTAAATACATAACAAAAAATAAGCAGAGAGAATTATGTATGCTCTTAGAACGCATGAGCCTGCATTGTAGGCAAGAAGGCAAGAAGACGATGAGAAACGGCCCGCGTATACGACATTGCAAATGTCGGCCCGGAAGTTTAAAAGTACAATTGTAACGAAATCGGGCGAATCGACGACGGCGGAACGACTTCGTGCCTTTCGAGAACAATTAGAGGCAGTACGGACTACAGATCCGGATAGGAAAGGAGCTAGCTCGACCCTCGCGATTCTTAAATTAACCCTTTGACTTATAATAACGTCTGAGAGGTGTCATTTACATTAAGACAGATTCGTAAAAATTCCGTTTTATTTGTAAATTAAAGGGTTAATGGTAAGGTTTATCCGAGAATGAGTTACTAAAATGTTGTTTTAACCCTTTAACTTAAATAAAACGGAATTTGTACGAATTTGACTTAAAGTGCATGACACCTCCCAGACGTCATTGTAAGTCAAAGGGTTAAATACGCTTAGCTATAACTGACGCAGTGTTTGATATAGTTACCCCTTTGTCGTGTGCACAATTATTAAGTTTTTTAGAAATTTTCAGTTTAATATTGGTGATCGGAATCTGAGGACCGATCGGAATTTCGAATATTCGATTGAAAATTGACTTCGGGACGCTTAGACGAGTTAGACGAGGGGCTAACGAAGGCCGCTAATTACGACGCTCGATGTCAGTTATCACGGGCAGCGGCACATCGCACTCGCAATTAGTAAAACGGATTCGCGTACGTGATATTATCCCGAGAGGTTCGTAACGGCTGATTAGCCAATAAACATTAATTACCGGCGTCGTTCGTTAAAGGAAAGAGTGACGAGGGTCACTTTGTTATCAACGTGTAATTAACGCGTTTCACGAAGTTCGCGTGAACCGCATTGCCATTGTTGTGTGATTCCTCGTTGCAAACCGGATATGAACGGAACTTTCTAACTTTCTTCTTAACGGGCAATATAATTGCATAATAGAACCGAGCAGTGGGACGCATCTTTTTTTTTTAAGAATATCCCGGATTCCCAAACTTCATCCGAAGTTGTTCTTACTGTCGTTTCAACTTTTTCCTGTTTGCATTACATTTTTTAACGTGCGAGTAAGCTTTTCAGTTACGCGGAAGGAGTTGAAGTTGGAAAGTAGGTGAAATTAAATTATCGCGCGTGGAACGAGATTCGAGGATCGCGCGATGCGATTAAAACAAAGTTCCTGCGGAATTTTAACGATCAGTTGCAACGAAACTGACCGGTTTATTTATTCGGAGCCTGTCCTCTGTCCGATTTCACGTCTCGTTACAACTTCCATCTCGCTCACGTTATCCTGACTGATACAATACGAAATATATTATTGTATTACACAAATTACTAAACTCTGAATAATAAATAACTAAAAACAAATGTTCGCATTTTTATTTTTTGATCCTGAAAATCACCTGAAATGAATGGACTGAATTCCCTTTAAATTGTACGTCGAGTTTTAAATAATTCGATTTAGATTCTAACCACTTTTACATGAACTGAGAAAAAAAGCTGATTCGGTCAAGAGGGTATGAAAAGGAATCCTGACGCTGACTGCAGTAAGTAATACAAAGCCCATGGACGAAAATTCGTTGGAACCCGTCTCGAAAGTTTCCCACCGAGCCAATAGACCGACAACCGATGAACGTACGACCGCGAGAGATTCAAGTTTCGCGCGAACCGGAGCGACGTGGAAATTTAATTACCCTGTTGTTGGCAGTTAGATATTATAGCTTTCGTCGTGCATTTTCACCGGCTGCCGTCTAATTCGACGGTAAGTCGACTTCGACGGTGCATAATTAAGCGCCTCAAAAGCAGACAGTATTACGTTCACGGGAAAATGAAACGGCTCTTTACAGGCGCATTCTAATTATTATAAATCAGCGATATTTTTTTCTAATAACAACAATATTTCATTCAGAGTTATAACCAGAACATACAGTGAAAGTAATGAGAAAAAATATACATACAATTCTAAGGAAGTTGAGAATAAAAGTGTGTATAAAGAGAGGAAAAGAGATGAAGAAATTTGTAATCGTAAAGAAAGATATTTAAAAGCGTGTTTCGACGATGAATCGTCGCGAAACGGGTGACTAATTAATTCAACGGGACACAATGCGCGATTAGATACACGCTGTGATCGCGTGTGACACGTATCATGCGTGCACGGCCTATGGGGTGCGACGAGGGCGAGGGATAATGAAAGCATAACTCCTTTTCCGTCCATTAGACATTAAAACGTGGGTCCACCCTCCTTTACTGCCTCGCCTCTTTTATTATTCACCGTACGAACTCTGGAACATCGTCCAAAGACTCTGTTTTTTCTCTGGAATCTTTAATTCAACGAACGACGCAGGTACCACGATCTTTTGTGTAAAGGTACATCCGCGCGGACGAATTAATTTCTCGACTGGAAAATGTTCACTGTTTCCCTTTGGCGAAAATGAAACACAGATAATTCTTAGATTCTCGATTTGATTAAATGTGAAAGTTCACAGTGACAGCCTCGGGGAATCAAGTTAGTTTGCGAGATATCTCGAGTGATCTCCCAAACAATGTAGAAACGAAAGCTCTCCTCTTCCTTCAGCTACCCGCCTCGTCTCTCACCTAACTTTTCTTTCAACATGGACTTATCCGTCGCCTTTTGTGATTTTCGATCCCTCTTTACTTTCTTCCATTTTTTTTTTTTTTTACCCTCAACTGTCCTCCATTGTCAAAGACCTCTATCTTTACCGTGATTATACTCTCTCACAAAGAAGATCCAAAGTTACACTCTTTTAGACTTTTCACACTTCAAAACCCGATCTGCTTGAGTTAATGACACACAAACTCGGGAATCTTATATTCTAATAACGAACCTCACTAATTACCTCGTTCAGATCTTCAAATTAATCGAAATAACTGTGTGGGCGATGAAGGAGGAAACTACAAACTCTATGATGACAGAAATTAAAACCAGTTTGACAACGCAACTTACAGATGAAAGAAAGTGGGCACTCAAGCCCAGTATATCGTCGTTAGCACATTAACATTATTATTGGAATGTGAAATAATGAATTTTAAATTGACATTCTCCTTCGATGAGAAAGTAAAAGTGAACCAACCTAATTATTGTACTGTTATTTTTAATTACTTTTCACTGTCATTCCGCATAAATTGTAAATCGGCAGATAGAAATATTTTCGTTTGTTCGTGATTTCACATCGCTCGGTATGCAAGCTTCCACGGTTTGTCACGAGGACTCGGCGAGTAACAAAACAAGCTGGGATGCTCGATGCCCGTATCGGTTCTCGGGGCATGCCCGCGAAAATCGACGTGGAAAATATAACCACCGCGGGCTTGAAGCCTGAATGAGTGGGATCTTTTTCGAGCAACGCAGTTCTAATTATAAGAGGTTTTCTACCGATGCGAGAGCGAGCGAATAGCAACTTGATTAGCGAACAATAACTCCTACGGTGTTTTGTAAGGGAGGAACGGTTTTTTTGAAATTCCATCGAGACGAGCTCGGTGGAGTTGAATAAAAGTTACCTGGGGGAAAATGTGCGCGGTGCATATTTCAATGGGGACAAGATTGGCATGCTTGAAAATGTGGAATGATTGTTTTCTGACAAAGGTTCCACCGTAACGGGCCGGCCGCGTTGCGAAATACGAGAAAAGATTGTTTTGCAAATGGAGGATTTCGAAATTGCCGTGGAAAAAATATGGACGAATCGTTACAAAAAAGTTAGATGGAATTTCGAATTAACCATTCGAATAGAGACATTCTTCTGAAGCTTTTCTTTTCAGCTAGTAAACGACCAATGATCCCTAGAGCTAGTAATATTAAAGCATAAACCAGTATAGCTATTAGTCAGTAAAAAATTATTGATTACGGGTAAAATGTCTATTTGGACATTTGACATTTTCGTTTTTCGAAACGAGTAATGATCGTCGTATGAGAGGTCGGACCGCAGCAGCGAGGTTTGTGGCGCGGAGCGTTTTAGAATAATAGAGAAAGATGGTCTAATGCTCGGCCAGGTGTCTAATATTGTTTGGCCGGGGCCGAGTGCTGCTGAACCGGTACACTCGTTCGCGGATCCGGCGAAGTGGTTTACGGCTGGCTGCGCACATGCGACAAAGTGGACACAATATACAAAACGCGTAAATTGCTGTCACAAATAACGCGCGCCAGAGAATAGATGTTAAGAGCCCCGGTTGCATTTTATCCACTGCCGTCCCCGGTCCCATCTAATATTTCGTCCAGAACGCGGCAATAATCTCGAGTCACGAAGAGCCCGGGACTCGAAAAATACACCGATGCGCCCAAATGAGTTTACGCTTTTCACGTGTGTGCCCAATATCTCCTATCGTATGCGGAGGGCAAACAATAAAACTATCAGAATTTCGATTTATTATACCCTCCCTTAAAAAATTCCTGACTTATACCCCATAAGGAATTCAGGGCTCGTATCACTTTCCGATTTCCGATAAAGCCGGTGTAGACCCGCTTCGGAACCTTTGCGGAAGGGACGCGAAACACCGATCTGTTGACCCGATCAATCTGTTTGCCACTGTGGCGAGTTACGAGGTGAATATCGAAATTAAAATCTGGAAAGGGGTCTGTGCATGCACAGTGGGAGAGAGACCCGGGAAGGAAGCAATTAAATCGGCGGAAAATGGCGTTGTTCTCCCGTTCCGTGCCGTTTGGTTTTGATTTCTTTCGAAATTTAATTATCCCTCGCGAAAAGGAAACAGGATACCCCGGGGCCCTCGCGACCGGAAGACCTTTTAATTTGCCAGAGTAATTATCTGTTTGGGGGAACGAAACGAGGATTTGCTATTCGGTGTTCTGTTAATTTTTCTTATTCCCCTGAAAACCCGTTGCATCAAGCAACTCGAATATAAATTAACTTATCCAATTTCCACCGGGTTGATTATTACGGAAGTCTTGCAATTCTGTTGCACAAAATTAATTGTAATATAATTACGCGTACGAAATAAATGTGGTAATATTATCAAACAACCCAGGAGAGAATGAAGATGATTGAAAACATATCTAAAATATAATTAATCTACAAAAATAGTCCACGAATGTAGTGGTAATTTGTATTTCGAATTTTCCCAGTTATTTACTTTTTTTCTTGGTATTTTAAAGAACGATAAAAATCGTCTGGATTTTATTTTGCATGAAGCGTCGCGGTTTGCAAGTTACAAGTTGAATCTCGTCACCGTTGTATCGATTAAGCGTGATTCCCGCAAACGAGACGACGAGCAAGATAGAGATCCGGCGAGATCTTTATTCGAGTCCGCCACCGATGGTACGAGCTGCGATTACTCTTCCTGACAACTTAAAACTGTTAATCACTCGAGATATTCATCGAGCCGCGATTTCTACCCAGTGGTCACGTTTTTGGAACGGTTATCGACCCGATGCAGCTTTCAACGCTGTCCTCTTTAAAAGACAAAAATCCTGGTTCTATTATTGCCGAGTGAATCGTTGAGAATAGACATAATCATTTAAATGAGTCTTTCGCTCCACTGAAATAATTTATCGCGTTTAATGAATTCACGCTGGGCAAAAACAAAAAAATAGGAACTCGTTGCTCCATTTAGACGGCGACGCTATCTAAAATAACGAAACGGGATTGCCGTGGACCGATGGGAGCGAAGTGGATGGGCCATTTCACGGGTTTTAAACAGAAAAAAGACGGACACGTCGCATCCGATTCTCGAAGACGTTTGGCTGATTCCCTCTCTCGCAAGATTCTCGCCCGGATGCGCTCGATACCCCGTCTCCTCTCTTTTATCGCGGCCAGAAACTAGTTAGCTGGCAGTGACGTAATACCCGGCCTGAGAAAGGTAGCCGCGCGGGGTCGGGCGCAGCCCTAGCGGGGAGACTCTCGTTCAAAGGGCGATTTGTCGACAGTCAACATGACAAAGACATTAGCCGGCGAACCCCGTGGCGGAAAGCTACGCGGGACCCTCTTTCCGAGGCCCATTAACGAAGAAAAGGGGGGTGGGCCAATCCCGGTAGCGCATCGCTTCCTCGCGAAATTTCGGCTTGCCACCGTCAAAGGACCTTACGCTGCGACAAATTGATTTTTTTTACCCTTCGATCCACCCCGCAGCGCGACGCTTCCTGTTTCCCGATAGGCAAATACGATTTGTCATAATAGACACATGTCTTTGCTTTATAGTCCCACTCGCCAGTATGCAAAATAAAACGATTTAGAAAATCCAATTCAGATAAGAATTCTTTTCATCGGCTAAGCATTATTAGATAAGAGTTACTATGCCTATCCCGATTAAAATACATAAATTCATTTTTTATTAGGACCTTGAATAAGTTCTCGCTGTTTTTTCGGAAATGGTAGTAGCGGTACTCCGTGCATGGAATTTCGAATGGTAACGCACATTCAAGGAATTATTGTATCTAAACTTAAATTTCAGTGTATGGTAGTTCACTTTGGTCTAAACAATTAATTATTTATTAGATCTAAAAATGTTCATTTTTGTTCCAAATAAAGTGTATTTGCGAGGAATTTTATTGCACTACTTTATTCAAAAGAAATCTGCAGCTGAAGCACATAGAATTCTTGTTGAGACCTACGGTGACAATGCTCTGTTGAATACGGCATGTAGAGACTGGTTTCGGCGCTCCAAAAATAATGATAAATGATAAGGAATGGTTTGTCGCACCAAAAAAATTTGAAGACAAAGAATTACAGGAATCACTCGATCAAGACCGATGTCAGACGCTAACAGAACTTGGGAAAACATTACAGGTAGATGAGTCAACAGTTTCAAAACGTTTAAAAGTGTGACGAATGATCCAGTTTCAAAACGAATGATCCAGAAGCAAGGAAATTGGGTGCTGTATGAGTTGAAGCCGAGAGAAATTTTGTACAAAAACAGCGAGATCTTATTCAAGGTCCTAATAATATTTCTTAATAGATCGTTAATTTGCTCAAGCTTCGTAACTTTAATTTTCGTTATAATAGAAAATGTCTAAGGTATTAAACTCACCGTAACCCTCACATCTACCCTACCTCTCATCTGTTTTCGATTTTCTTATAAATATTCGTTTTAAATCAATAAATCACAGTTCTCAACTACGAGGGGAATAAATCTTAGGAAAATTTCGCGTTATGAAGTCGTTTTCCCGCGTTCGCGGCACGCATGCCTCCCACCCGTTCCCTTTCATCCCTCCTCACGGCATACCAGAAACGGGGAACTGATTCCTGTAGCCCGAGGCCAGAATCCTGGGATTCTCTGCCTCTCCGGGGGAACACGGTCTTGCTTTTCGCATATCATGCACGTGCGGGTGAAGGGATGCGAGGAATCGCTAGGCCTCCGGGTCATACCTAAGGGACGTAACGTCTCGATTTCAACGAAGGGAGCAGGAACGATCGGTAAAAATATCTAGACGGAAAATGCGAGTAATCCATGGCTGGCGTTTCGACGAATTTTTATTCAAAGAATAAATAATTCACGATTCTATATTTAAAATAAATATTTTCATGGGGGAGTAAGAAGCGATCTCACGGTTGTTAACGACGCAATTTCTCGTTTAATCGAGGTAAACGGTTGCCGCGTAAATTTGTCCGTTGTAGTCAAAATTGAAAACTATTTCGGTGAAAAATCGGTGTTCATTGTTTATAGATGACAATAGCAATTTTTAATGAAATAAAAGCAACAGTGAACTCTTTTCAGCCAATTTTAGTCGAATCGTTTTGTGCCGTCCGAACGAAACGTTTGACGCGAGACGTCTAGAATTTTCTCGTGCAAAGTTGACCGGGCTGGAACGCGAGCACTGTTCATAATTTACTACCTATTACCTCCGTACACGTTGCGACGCGGTGGTCGAATTATTCTACTTTCTGACATGGAACTTTACATCGTTTCCTCGGTTTATTCTCCCCGTTCAACGAACGACCAACCTAAACAATTCAACCGGTAATAAAATCTTTTACAATTTTATCGTTTGTCGTGCGCCGGGAGCTTGTACCCGCGTTCTCCCGCTTTATCTTTATTGTCGGCCCTAGATTGAAAACCCGATATGCATTGATTGCGCATATTTGCGCTACAAGATTTATCTACCTACCACTGTCTTAAAACGCGGTAGTGCTTTTTGTACCAGTTAATAAACTGTGTACCTTCAGTTTAAATGCGACGTATAAAAGATGCATATTTTTGTGTAAAATTGATGTACGTTTAATTTTTATAATGTAACAGACAGGGTGTAAAGAACAGCATCTCATGTTATCTTTACTGCGGCTCTAGATTTAAAAAGCCGATATTGGACGTATTTGTGTTACGAGATATATTAACATCCACTGTCTCGAAAGACAGTAATCCTATTTGTACCAGTTCATAAATTGCGAGCCGTCAGCATAAAAGATGCATACTTTTTTTTGTGAAATCGCTGTACGTTTAATTTTGATGTTGAAAGGATTTTTCTGTAGCAGATAAGATGTAAAGGAGGACAGCGGTATAATAATATGCAGGAGGGCCGAGGTTGCTTTCAGGCGACCCTATTAATTTGAATTGCCAACATTCTTCGGTGATCCTTGAGCGAGGCTCGAAGCCACGTAAAGCTCGGCTGAAAGCCTCGTCCATCCGCTCCCATGACGCGTGCGAGTGTTCCGTGGTAGCCATTAGCGTATTACCCTATCGTTACTGGCCCATTACTATATTTTTCCAAGAGCCATAACGTGTCTGTTGGCTGCTGGAAAATTAGAGCGGTCTAGTACGGATTTTATGTCAATTTCCAGACACCGATAAACTTCCATTTTACCACCGGCCGTGTTGATAATGCATTTCCGTCGTCACACATTGCATTTGAAATTTTATATGCATCATTCAACCGCAGAATCACCTCGTCGTGATAGGAAATTAACTGAACTTTATGAATAATACAATATTGATATGAAAATAGTTATTGGGAGTTCCATGCAGTTTGATGGGTTTACGAATTGTCAATTCACGTGTCACGAGCAAAATGCGGAGGAACGATCAATTCTGGGTGGTACAATTAGACTCTGGATTCTTATGCAAAGTTAACTATTCGCTACGTCAATGTACCGAATGTCTTCCAAATGGGAACGACTTTCAACGTCAGATTTTTTATTCTTCTTCTGATATTTAATTTTTTATTATATAATCCCTATATATACCATTTTTGGGAAACAGGTTTCACTGCAGGTGTAACAAATTAAAAATCGAGAAGGAAAATATCGATGAACAGTATTTAAAGAGCATCTTACTATGAGAAAACATTAGTATTTGTAGTTGACCAAAGCAATGCAGAATTGGGCAGAAAAATGACCCAGATCTCTATAACATTTATCCCTATGATTGTAATTCAGAAAACGCATTGTCCTTTTCATATTTGATTTTTGAACAGAAGCTTCCATCGATTACACGACATAAGGTGGATTATGTCTTACAGAAATCTGGCCCGGACGCTTACAAATGAGAGAATCGAAGGTTTAAAGGATTGAAATTCAGCCAAGTGCTACCCAGCCCGTGCTTTCGACACCTAGCACGGACTAATATCACCGTTCTTACGATTATGGCTCCTCGTTCCCGGCCAGTAAAAAGAGAAATTCGTTATACTCGAATAAACTGTCCTCAGCCGAAGAGTCGACAAAAAACAAAAACGCGGGATTATCAGTGGAAACAAGCAGAAGCCGGTCGAGCCCGGGCGCGTTTTATTATCTCCGGGCGAACGGAAAACGACGAAACTTCCTGCCGGCCCTAATAATTCATTAACGTATACCCCCGCGGAATCCGTGCTATCGCATTCACCCGTTACCCGTTAACCTCGTTTCTTTGCCTGATTTACAGCCGATGAAATTCCAGCTGCGTGCCGCGGTCGAAACACTATCAACTCCCGACGAAATTTCGAAACACGCCCGCGAATATGGAAATTCGGCTTCGCGGTAACTTATTCCCGCTCGCGAGGAACCGTGACCACACGTGTTTGAGTTTCCAAATCGATTCCGTCTAGTTTATTTGTCGAAATTCAAGGAAACGCATCGGCCGCGGTTCCAATTAAAACTTCACGGCGAAGAAACTAGGTTTTGCCCGGCGATCGGTAAGATCTCGCGGAATCCCGCGATATTGATTTATAATGATCCATGAATTATCTCGTGAGAACTGAATAGAAAGTTCTATAAAGAGCCGCGGAGCTCGGCTCCCCGTGGACGCAACATGAATTCCCGGCGCGAGACCGGTCCGCGTGAACTTCGGTTGACAATTTATTGCCCCGGTTGACAAGTTCGCGAAGCATTTTTGGGTCAAATGATAACGAGAAACGAAAACCCTGTCACGTGTAACGATATTTCAAAATAACGTGAAAGGAGATGAAAAAATAGAAACTCGGTAAAAACCGGAGGATTTTTCGACGCCGAGGCAAATTTTTTTTTCCTCCCCTGTCAGATCCTCCTTTGAAATATGAAAATAATGACAGATGAATAATACGGGAGATACGTTTCCTTGCGAGCGAAACCCTGGATATCTCTCGTCTTACCGGTTAAAACCGCCGTGATCAAACCGGCGAGCAGCCGCGAAATTGAAAACATCCCGTTTCGACATGATGCCTGGAACAGCTCTATAATTCAAGTATCCCCGGGTAAAGTCGCGAGCACACCTAGACGGTAACCGTGCGTTTTATCGAAAAACGGGTAACCAATATCCGTGAAAGTCCGCGCGGGCTAACATAATTGCGAGCCACGACGTGCCGTTCAATCACGGCGGCGTTCCAAGTCCCGGCGAGGGAATCCCGTGAGCACCGCAGTGGAAATCGCACGAAAAATAATCCCGAACCGGCCCCGCAATCTTTCGGTTTTCCTTTCCCTGGCACGTCCCGCGTTCCTCCTTTCAACGGGTTCGCAATATAAGCTCTCGCGGCCGACCGTGGTACCGCCGACATATCTCTAGTCGTTCGATTCGCCAAGAGACAAACATTTCCAATCAACGATAGAGAAAGTCGTGAAACGGTTTTACCGGAAATCACCGCTAGAATTTCTCGATGCGACTCTCCCACGATTGTGTCCCCGGCTTTTCACCCAGACGCTTTATGTACGCGGGGAATTCACGTTTGTATAAACTACAGAATTCACGGATAGATTTCACGTTTTCGAGAAGTTGACGTATATGAAAACAACGATGAAGCATTGAAATTATAGCAAAAGCTTCTCTAGGATACAGAGAAATATAAGTTTTTTCAAACATTGAATACAATTACCCTGCCATATGTTTAAAACTTTTATCAGAGACCTTAGGGCTGATGTAACCCTAATTTTGTCATAAACGATCAAAGCCCTGAGTACTCGTGAACAACAACAAGTAAAAGTAATGAAGCTACCAGCCGCGAGAAAATAGGAAAGCGTCAGGGGTAGAAAATTCGTTTGATCGTTTTTTTATCGAGTTACTTTGCTAAAAGGAGGAATTAAAGGCGTAGAAATTCGATTTCCTCGCGTCGCGACGCCAGATGTCTCGGTGGGCCGGTTCCTTTTTTACCCGGGAACGCTTTTCCGACCGATGGGAAACAATAACGACCCGAAAAGAGAATCGAGCAATTTCGCCGCGCCGCGTGGCACGACCCCTCGCCCCATCGCCCTTCCTTTTCCATTACCTCGCGATCGTCATCGATAGGAAAACGAGCCGCAGAGTTATGGCTCCTTCGTTGAACGAGCATTCGAGACCTATATCGGTTGCCAGATGAATTTGCTGTTTAAAACACCGGCTGCTGCTCGTTAATGGATTCGATGGTTATCGAAATGACCGATAAATGAGTCGGAGAGAGATTAGCTTCCCCCGATATTCCGGCAAATATCGACAACGAGTAATTCCCGTTTCATTGTTCGACACATCCGTAAAATAAATGTACCATCGAAATTTGTCATCCACCTAATTCCTATTCTATTGCGGCGAAAAGCCCAACGCGAGTTGAAACTCGCGTATCGTTACTTGATATCAAGAAGCTACGCGTTGAATCATCAATATTGATGCATGGTTCTGTTCGTGGTCGCTAAACATCAGATAAATTGGGTCGATATCGCGTGACAAATAATATTTCAAGCCTCCTTACTAATTAATCGGCCGTGCTAACGAACACGTTTAATGAATTACACTCGGTGGAAATCGATTTCGTTTGACTCACCGTGTGTCCGTCGACTGGAAGGCTCTCCGATCCTCGTCTCCTTCGAGTGGACTCGATCTTCTGTAAAAGAGGGAAAAAAAAGTAAGACTTTGAATGAAGTATTTCATTTCGATAATTTATGGGTAAAGTTCATGGAGTTTCTCGCATCTAGATCAAACTTCCTGCGCAACTAATTACTGAGCAGAAAAATAGGCGAACTTCGCGATCGTTATCTCCCTCTCTCTCTCACTCTCCCCCGGGCGACACGATTACCGGGGATATTATTAAACCTTGTAAAATAACAGGAATTTTGATTGATTCGAGGCCTAGACAGTGCGGAAGGATTGCGTGATGCGACTGCGTAAAACCCGAGCAAGTTTTCCCCGTAAGCTATCATTTTCATCGAGTATCAATTACTATTTTATGTTTCGTAGGTATTGCATATTAAATTTTACGTTCTGTTATTCGTAGCCCAGACGATCAAAATTGAAGTGTGTAATTCCTATGAATTACCAATGGGATCCATTATACCCCACACCTGCGTGTTAATGCCCGTCGACACATACATATTTACGTATTCGCCACGTCCTCATATTTAAATATAAACTGTTAAAGAAGTAACTGATTGTTACAGCTAGTCACAGTAGCGCAAACTATAAAGTCCAATGTTCGAGTTGTTTCAACATATTTCCCTCGGACAGGGAAACGTGTACAACAAATAAAAGGCTAGTAACAAACGCGTGTATCGTGGTCAAACCGCAGCACGGGCGCATCGGGGGATGAAAAAATTTTTTTTACCGAATCCCTCGAGTGAACCGCGATTTTTCCAACTGAAACGAGCTGACGTAACAGCGAGCTGTTTCCCAGGTTAACAAAACACTGTAGTCTCTTAAACTCCCGACTTGATAAAATAGTCAAAACAATAATGAATATAATGTTTCATCTATTCCTCAAGTGAAGATAATAGAAGTCACATGATGATGGAAATAAAAGTATGCAGAACAAGTTTTAATTTTAGGAAATTAAAATCTGAAAAAATATGGGGAGGCATATGTTAGTTAAAAATAATAAAAATGGAAAATAAGAAGTGTTCAAAAAAGAAAATTAGAGAAAAAATGAAGTTGAGAAAATAAAGGCAATAAAATAGAACAAGGAGTAATATGATGTAGCAAGCCTTTTAAGGCCGCAAGGCACGAAAGAAACTACTAGTATTAACATTCTCGAAAGAACAGCCGATAGACGAGCACGTAGAGCGAATGTGTTGCTGAGACTCTTCGATCTCGTTTGTCGTCGCAATCGGTGCGGGAAATCCCTCGTTTCGGGTATCGGAAGCCGGACTAAACGGCGCTGATTCACCGCGCTAATTAATATTCATAGGCATAATTCGATCCGTCGCGTCCCGTCGCGCGTATCGTTCGAGATTATAAACGGGCGTAGCCGCAGCAAACTGAATTATCGTTCAGCGTCTTGCGGCGATTAATTGTTTTCGTCCGCTTACGGGAAACGAACCCGGAAGTTCTCATGTTCGCGAGGCCCCGTGATGAACAACGTTATCCCGGTGCTCGGTGAAAACTTCGGCAACGATTAATAGATGTTTAATTTCGTTTCATCGTCAGCCGTACGAGCTGGCTGCCAGCCGGATTAAGAACGAGCCGCGTTAGCGGGGTTTCGCGAGAAATAGTTTCGCTTCGTAAACTACAAAGGCTTGATGAATAATGCGAACTTCCTAGTTAGACCTCAGTTTTTGTTTCATTAAAACTACGAGAGTTTGGATCGATCCGATTTCCCGATTAAATTATCTTGATTTTTCTTGCAGCCAAGTCAGAATTTTCATAAATCAGCAATCTCGGTGGTCTGAGCACTCATTACAAAAACAATGACAGTTATTTTAAATTATTAAGTATTATAAAAGTTGTTTTTCTTAATTGTTTTCAAATATATAAAAATTAATTAAATATATATTTATATTTATATTAATTGTTTTTAAATATTATTAAAGTTGTGATAGAGAAATTTCAGTAATTAATAGCGCATATTGCTACGCTGTGAATTAGGAGATATACTGATCAGCTGAAATAAAAGTTTATCATTCTATCATGTGTCCTTAACTTTTGTCAGAGATCCTACAGCCGATGCACCCTTAATAAATTGAATACAAAGGTTCTATCATCGCGATGCAATCAAGCAGAAATAAGGTCCGAATGCTCTTAACTACATTCGATCTCCATAGAGCTAGTAGCCATCAATCTAGCATCGATTCACATTTTGTTAACTCGTAATAATACGAGAACAGGGCAGGCACCCTCTGGTATTGTAACGCGGCGCGTGTTCGGGGTACGGATGAACCCGTCACGCGCGACTAAACGGGAAATGGAAAAGGGAAACTTGGAGCGATCGGAGTTAGAAAGTACCCGGGACAAGATACAGAGACGCGAGATCGGGAATTGTCAACGGTGACTTATGGCAGAACCCGTGGCTCTGCCTTTCATCCCATTCACACCCGATTCGACGGGGAATACGCCGTTCCAGTAAAACCAATTCGGATGATCGAAAATGCATGACGATACACTGCGGACTCTCATGCAGTGTAAAATATTCGTGGCGTCAATTTAGAAAACAAAAAGATTTCGTTAATATTAGAATATATATTCAAGCATTTCTCGACATCGCGCATCACAATTTACACGTAAATCAGTCTTTATCATCTGAGATCGTCATTTTTTATATTCTATGCCATTTTTTTATATTACTAAGTGAAATTCGCAGTTTAACGCACACTTTGAATGTATATGTGTTAGATTTGAATCATACTTTTGCGGTGTACTCTGCTGTGCGTAGTCTCGAGTTTGATTTAAGAAGGACAAGCTCGAGTTGGCGGAAGAAGAGTGGCAGCCGATCTGATGTCGGCTCCTTTTTCCTGTCGCCGCGTGTCCTGCGTCATTAATTTTAACGATCGTTAGAGGAGAGCCAGCCGTGACGATCGCGCACTCGTCTTCGAGTCGAAACAGGGGTAGTTTTATTGATAAATGGTGTCGGAGACGGTGGGAAGAGGGTGCGAATTTTTGAAAGGGTACACGAATGCCAAGGAACGCGTTTCGAGGGTTCTACGTTTAAAGAGGAAGCATCGTAATCCCGCTTCACCTTTGAAATAAAGTAATACACGATGATATAATATTTCAATGTTTGAGTAAATGAAGAATTGATAGTCTCTGGGGGGCAGCCAATTATTTCAGATAATATTAGCTAATGCGAAGGGGATGAAGCTTTTAAATCTTAGAGGCAATCAAGTTAGATAATATTAGCTAACGGTTGGATAGATTTAGATCACTGTTTCTCAAAGTGAGCGCTGGAAGGTTAGATTAATAGAAATGAATAAACTATAATTATAATAATAATCGGTGTGGATTTGAAAATCTGATTTCACGCGAAGATCAAAACAGAATAATTTCAATCTCCCTCACAGGCTCATATTATTATTTGTCAAGGGGGAAACGCGAGCTTGATTCCGACATGAGCGAAGGAAATAAAATAATAAGAAGCTGCGCCAGGTTGTCGCATAAATGTTGCCAAATTCCCGTTAATTGCTGCCTCGGCGGCGTCACGCGGCACGTGCCAAAAAACCTTTCTCCGTCTTTCACCCCGGGCGAGTCCTATTGATTTTGGCACTTAAAATACGTCCGCGTACACTCTTTTCCGGCCGTGTAATAATAATGCCCTGCTACCCCTGCGTTCACCTTCTTTCTTCCCGAGGCGCAATTACAAGCAGCCGGCCTCTCGAGATGCACTTGTGACTCGCACGGCTCGCGCGCGTCGAACTTGCACACGCAAGCACGTGCGTGCGCTCTTCGAGAGTCCTGCAATTTGTACCCCGGCTATCGAGCTGCCGCGGGATGCTCGAGAATCGAAGTCGGGGTTAACGCAGCCCGATGCTAATCATTTTTATTGTTCCACCCTGCTGGGAATCGATGGAACGATGTACGGGAACAAAAGCTCGCTACCGGCTAATTAGAGAAAATTAGTTCAACCTCGAATACTCTTCGTTTCGTTACTATTTCCAATCGAACTCAAGACTGTTTCAACTTTTTCGTCATGAATTTACTTTGTAAATACTAACAAAAATTCACTGATAACATCAGAGATTTAAAATCGTTGACCCTCTGATTGTAAGCAATTAGGATAATTAAATTGTACCGTGCGTGGCTCTAAAAAGGGGGAAATCATCTGTTAATGCTATTAAGAAAGTTCACCGAGGTAAATTCGAACCGAAACGATCGTAGGCGGTGAATTCTACCGCGGCGAGTAGAAGTTAACAAAACGAGGACGATGCGGGACGCGGGAGTTTTACCAAAACTAATATCCGTACGCCAATGGGATCGACTTATAGCTCGCGGAACTTCACGGAAATATAATTCCATGTGGTTCCAATGCCGGGGAAAGAACGTAATTGAAAATCACCGGCCGGACTACTCGGACCGCGCGGTTAATTAACTTCGAATTGCCAACTGTGTACCGCGAGCCTCGTTGTTGATCAGCCTCTCCCTCGTGCGAGTATTAATAAAAAGGTTTCACGTATCAGGGATTGAACGAAAAATGGTGCCCGATGATTAAATGACAAAAAAATTCGTGATACAGGTATCGATTAATAATTATAACCTGAGTACAAAAATTGAAACTGCATTGGATGAAAATCATGAATGTTAGAAAGATAGACCGAATTCTTTCCACATGAGAACATGTTGCTTTGCATTTTTGTTAGCAGAAATAATCAATTTGGAATATTTAGGCTTTTTCTATTCGTATACAGAGCGTAAACCTACAGGCAAACAATATTTTAGGATCGAGAGAATCCAGATTCGGAAAGAGAATAATTTGAAGAAATTTTGCGAAAATTAAAAGTCTGCAGATCGGGTTGAAAATGTGCTCAGATATTCTCCTCATATAGCAGTACATTTAACCAGGTTTTCGGATGTTTTTATACATTAGATCCCGAGATGCAGTAACTTGAAAAAATTGTGCAAATTTACAGGGTAAACCCCTTTCACCTTCTTCCCCTTCAACCCCTTTACCCTTCAAAGTTTGACAAAGTTTGAAGGTTCTCAAATCTTAGCCAAACTTTCCTCGCA
>SHCU01000075.1:133780-156802 GCA_004307685.1 Ceratina australensis | reverse complement strand
ACAGGGTAAACCCCTTTCACCTTCTTCCCCTTCAACCCCTTTACCCTTCAAAGTTTGACAAAGTTTGAAGGTTCTCAAATCTTAGCCAAACTTTCCTCACACGTTCTACTCATGTAATAATGCAGGTTTACAAGTTTTCAGACATTTCTATACACTAGAATCGCAGAAAAACAATATTGAACATCATATCCTATAATCTGGCAAAATTAGGTGATTTTCATGAATTTCTAAAAGAAGCAATGGACCGATCGTATTGAAAACTTATTCTACTCGTATAGAAATGCAACTCAGAATTTTTTCATCAAACTCCATCCATAAAGACCGAAGAAAAAAGAATGGCCAAAATCAGTTTTTAGATATACTTAGGTCCTTGTACAAGAGATGATGAATATGAGAACTGGGGTCGTTCGAATTGTGAGATTGACTAAATGTTGAGCAGCCGATGAATTTGAATATGTAAATGATCGAAGTTCTGGTTAACTCGCTAATTAAAATAGTGTCTTGCCGCGGAATATTATGTATATAATTTTCGCAAGTAATTTGCGTTTCTGTTTCCATGCCCTCCCACCGCCGAAGATCCTAATTTCCCGAGGAATCCATTACACCGCGCGCGAGAGAGCCACTCCTTGAACCCGTCGTAATACAAATACGAATCGAATGAAACTTTCCGGCCGAGTCTTGATAAAAGGCATTTAACAAATTATGAAGTCTCATTATGCGTTAGGCCGCGGTGCAATAATATTAATTGCAAAAGTCAGGCCACTCCTTTGGTGGCTACTGGATAGGTATAAAGCCCTCAGGCTTATTTCATTAATAAAAGGGAACTCCCATGCTCGACCAGGGTTCTTCTTCCCGTTGGACGAGCAGATTCCAAGATTAAAAAACTTCCGTCCGCCCATTATTTAAGAGGCTTCCCCGTTCAACAATTTATTGACGCATCTAGTTGTAATATCTTATCATTATAAATCATGCGAGACTTCGAGCCGGCTATCCTTTTTTTCAAACTTTTAAAGTTTCATTCGCGTGAAACTTACATAGTTATCCAAAATCTACAGAATCTACATAGTAGTTACATAATTATTTACATTACTACAATTTTAATTTTTCAGGCCTTATATCAAGATTGATCTTTGAGTATGACATAGTTTATATTGCGACGGTAGGTAGTTGATGTGCACTCTTGCAAGAGATGCTAAACGATTATATCAATTTCCTCCGCATGCCTCTGGAACGTTTCAGGGAAACCAAAAGTTCGTCGATTGTCGAAACCGTTTCAGGTAGTCGATCGATTTTCGACATCTGTTTCAATACATCAACCACGGCTTTCGTTTCGACTCTGATAACAATCTATATTCCAGGAAGCTGGTAAGTGTTGCACGAGAGATCCTACGAATTTCCCTGTTTTCCCTGCCGTTTCTTATTTTCTTTAAACAACCAGCGCAACGTGCAATAAAATCGGCATTTGTGTATGTTCCAACGAATGCAAACAAAGATCGGACGTAAAATAAAATGGCAACTGGCTGCGCTCATCGATTACGCTTTTTCTTCCACGAATTTCATTTCGGAGGATAAACAATAGGCGGGGAATCAAAGGAAGAGGGTTATTGTTCGCACCGATTGAACCTTCACTCGCACAACGGCACTACGATCATCGATCGCCGGGGCTCCAAAAAGTATTTAAAAAAAAGATACTTTAATTCGCTAGTCAGATTATAATCGACGATTTCACGTACATAAAAGACTGTGTACGAGGAAGTACTGATAGAAGGATCAAACGAATCTTTTTAAACTGCTTTAGTGAAATAGCGGCGATTCACCCTTTTATGTTAACGCGAAGGCGGAGCCTGAATACGACTGTAATAAAAATCTGCTAGAACGTTTCACGCGTGGAATGCGCATTCCTTATTTTCAATGGAGTGGCTGCTTAGTTTTCAGCAAGGCAATTTGCAATTCATTGCTCGCCGTGAAGATGTGTACAGGCAAGCGCACATGTACGCACGTAAGTACGTACATTTCGAGTCAGCTTCAGTAAGTATACCTAAAAAATGTGCCACGTGCACGAATGCCACGTTAGATTCGAACAAAAAAGATATTAAGGATAATTTAGCAGTTTTTAAATCGTATCAAACAGATTGTCACATGTTTTATTTAAATAATAAAGCATCTTCTACATTTTCAGATATTTCTATAAAGTATACTCATAAAAAAATAATAGTGAACGTTGTATCCCAATGTGTATGAAATCTGGAAAAAAATTAGTGATAACGGTGATCAGAACGGTCATCAAGTGTTTCCTTTCGTACGTGCACGTGCTACACTTCTTCGGTATACTTAGCAAAAGTAGTCTGAAATACATTGAGGTCGTTGTACAAGAGATAAAGGCTTGAAGGATTCGAGCCAAGTGCGAGGGAGGAGGGTTCTGATACGGGGGATACCAACTCGGACTCATCTATCATCCCCGGCGAGACGGCGTCATGCAGAAGCTGAAGAAAGCGACCGGCGATGAAGCATCGTGTGCACGCCTCGAATATGGATCCTGCTATTCAACAACGGTTCTATTCTATCGAGGACGTGTTTTGTGCGAACAACACCCAATGAATCTTTGCTTAAACGCGCGACGAGCGTTCTATGCGGCCCGACGCTTCTTTCGCGACCGATTTAAATACGAACTACGCGAAACAGGAGATTATTTATCGATCTATCAAACATCCTGGAATCGTGATTGAACGATTCTTGCAACGGAAACATGGAAATCAATCGCAATCCCGGGCGCAGGAGCCGCAAAAGCCGAGCGGAAAAAAATAGAGGCATGCGCAATCCCGTACGGGAAACGCTCGAAACCGCAGAACGGCGGATCCTAAATAACCACCTGGGGAAGTAGCATACATCCTACAGACTATCGGGAATAGTGAAAAAAAAAATAGAGAGTAACCGTTGCCGTAATAAAATCGTGATTTGTCAAGGCAACGCGAGGGGATGCGACGCGGCTGGGGTGCCACCGAAAGCAGTCTTTGTCCACGAGCAAGTCGCATGTCGGCTACGACTATACTTCATAGCCTCGCGCGTCGCATGCAAGTTTAATCTTGTGGAAGTAACGCAAATGCGGTACCCACATACCATACTGGTGGCCCGGGCTGTGTCTGCTGCCTGAATAATGCATTTATGTATGTGTCCGCGGATGTGCTGCCCCGCGGATGCCTCGCGAGGGCGAGAACACGCTCTCGGCGCGACGCTAACAGGGATAGAGAGCCTGGCCCACATCGCAACCTTCTATCAACCGGGAATCCGCTAATCCGGGCTGACCCGGATCCGCCTTTCGATTATTAACCTTTCGATTCCATTAATTCTGCTCACAAATCAATATCTCTCGGTCCGCTTCATTTTCCAATCACGCAGACTACATAAAACGTGAATTTCATAAGTAATTATTTTAAGTTATTGAACTAACGTATCGATGTGTAACAGCGCTGTGAAATTTCTGCTCGTGGAAACAATTATTTACTGGTGGAAAGTGATCCCGAAAAATGTTTCACAAATTCTAGAGATTCTGTAAAAGTGAGCATATGGGCAATAAGAGAGCTAATAAAAATGGTGAAATTTCGAAGAGGGAACAATAACGATATCCGAATTTACTGCAGCTCCCGGCGGTGGCCCGCGTCCATTATTCGCGAATCGATGTTCTCACACCTCGACTATCTCCGCGCGGATGTTATCCGTAACAATAAACGCGAGAGCACAAATATAGCTTTCGGTGAACAAGGATTCTCTTTCTCTCCGGCGCGAGCTGTTCTATAAAATTAATCCAATTAATTGAACCCGATGCATCACCGGCTCTCTAATACCGTCTATTTCGCGCCGGCGGACATCGTCGAGCCAATATAATTAATTTTTTAACGAACACCCCTCCAGAATTTATAGAATAAATAATGTCGTATCAACGACGTGCCGCCGATGCGAGAGCGCGCTGGGTTTATAAAAAATGATATTTGCACTGTTGGAACAATGCTGACAAAGGGAATTCACAAGAGGGCCATCCATCCCCTAGGTTTTAATCGTGACCAACGAGTATAGCAAGCGGCGTGCTCCAAATATCTTTTGTGCACACTTGCCTCCCTACTTCCGGCTGAAGATTATTACTCCTCTTTTTTCTCCGTTTCGCTCTCGTTTCCGCATCGACATCTGCGCGGGTACGATCGCGCGGGAAGACGAAGTGAGCAGTCTCACTGATTATACCTCTCGACTGCACGAATGCCCCGCGAAAGGGGTCAGGGTTCGATGACCATGTTCCCATGTATCATGCGATAACAAGCCCTTTTTTCCCTGCCCGAAAATACAACCTGCATTATTCCGTTCGATCACGGTCTTCCGCGGACAGAAAAATCCGGGGTAACGATAACATCGGCATAAACGAATCTGGCAATTTCGAGCGGCAGAAACCGAGTTCCATGAAACAGTGGGGAATAACAGAAGTGCATCGTCCTTCAATTTACCATGAAAATCCGCGGGGTTACTTATCGAGTAAACACACCGTGGACGTGGAATCAGATTAGAAACAATTCGGTTAAGGGAAGAATAAAAAAAAAAAAAAGTATTCGTAATTAGATCGTAGAGAAAAAGGGGGGTCGGCGAGTGCATAGCGGGAGAGTATCAATTTTCCACGGGTGGGTGGGGTGGTGACCACCCCGACATAATTGAGATATACTATGTACACAAGCACGAATCACTACTACCGGGGTAGTCTCTCTCCTCGAGGCTAATAAATCGTGCATAATTCAAGCCCCTTACGTAGCCTGCATCGCGCCGATACTTTTGAATAATGCAACCTGCACCGAACACGCCGCGCTCCTCCTCTAACACTGGTACCGAGGCTCGTGCGGCCAGGCGTGCGCTTAAATACTCGCCCGGTTTGTACTCCTGACAGAGAGGGGCCTGCCAGAACGCGGATGGAATTGATTCGCAACGCTTTACGCCGATTTATTCCGGCTCTATATTCCGCGACCCGGTTAACGACACGAACACGGCCCTCTCTAACTAGCGTGAGAACCGTGAGAATTTTTAGACACACAGTTTAGTGGTTCAAATAGTTTAGAGGAAGAATTCCAAGTGGAGTACTTAGCTTAAATTATGTGACATCATTCTTTGTTCGGAATTATGCAATCTTTTGTTATCGATCAAACTTAATAAGATACAGAAGGGAGGCATTGAGCTCATTTTTAAAATAAAGGCAAGGCTAAATAGAAGAACACTTGTAAAGGCAAATTATGCTTCTGAAGTTATTATAATCCAAATTGAATCCCTTGGTTTCGTCATAAAATTTGTATTAATGCCAGGAGAGAATTTCAAGGGAATCCAACATTAATTGAATTAGATAATTGTATTAGAACCACTATCATACAGCTGAACGAATACAAGTCGATTACTGAATAAAAAATGAAATGCTTGAGACGTTCTAGTACACTTAAATTAATGATGCACTTTATAATTATGTCACATCTATTATAAACCAATTTAACAGAAATAAACCTCGTCAAGGTATCAAATGTTAAAATAAGTAAAACAACCCTGAGAATTGTTAGGCACGCAGCTTAGCTCCAGTTCAGATAGTTTGTAAAAAGAATTTCAAGCGAAGTACGTATTCTGAATTATATATCATCGATCAAACTTTGTAAGATGCAGAAGGAAGGCACAGTGCCGGTTTTAAGAACGTGAATTTTCTAAGTAACGTTAGACAAGGCTAGATGAAAGAGCATTAATCTGACCCAAATGAAGTGGTTCACGGGGAGGCGAAGTTTTATGGTTGCTCGCGGGCAGATCAATTTCCAGGAGCGTGGCGCAGGCCGGCATGCAAATAGCCGGAAAACTCCACGGTCAGCAGGATTCCAAGTTTCACACATGGATAAGCCTCTCCTCTCGGTAACGGGCTGGCGCACGCCAAAGAACTTCCGTACCTTAAGAAGACGTACTGTGCTTGTCCAGCGCAAAATCCCGTGTTTACGGTCTGCTTTCGAGTCAACAGAACTTCTTAACCCGTACACGATTCCGGGGGACAAATTAAAGTTTCAACGTGGAAACTTCGAAAGAGATTCTTTATCGGTTCTCGGGATCGATCCACGGTTACTAGCTGCGCGGGATTGCCGGCTGCATCGGATTATGCGAATCCGTTACTTATGCATGGAATTAGATTTCGAAGATCCGACGATTTCCCGATGCTATGCGGACTTCATTGCGATTCCCCAAATAGAAAGTCACGCTCGATCGATTTACTGTATCTCGGGTAGGAATGGCGCGTCTCGCTGGCATCGACGATTCGAACAAGTGACCATGCTGATACTCGTATAATAATTAACAAGTTCTCTCGCTGAGAGACTAAAAAGTGTGACAAGGAAACAACGCTAAAATTAATTTGCGAATAATACGCTGTACGTCAAACAAAGCTCGTTGGGGAAAAAATCAAAAGCAATAATAGCCCGCGGCGGGCGTGTATCTTCCGGCAAAAATTGAGCCGAACGCGGTACGAATATTTAACATCTGTGAAAATTTCGTGACTTCATTCGCGAGTTAAATTATTCGAAATCGCGGGCCCCGGTACCGGTGTTTGCAAATGGCAATCGCGTGTCCCGGATAAAATCATCGGGGCAATATCGAAACGCTGACGGGCTAATGCGGACGACGAAAATAATATCTGTTCCGGTAGGTTGACAATCGGTAGAGCTCGCGTGATCCGACGATCAATCAATTCGAATGGAAATCAGATGTCTCGGGTACGAACAAAATAATTAGTTATTCGTTAATTGGTCGATCGGATACATTTTCGTTTTCACCCCGCGGTCGATTGTATGTCCTATGATTAATGGCCGCGTCAGTTAATTGCTGGACGCGATAAAATTAATGTAAATACGGTTAATTAGCGCGGCTATCGTACTACCGTTACTTCCATGTGTAATCATATTATGTCAATGAAGAAGTGAGGATCAAACGATCGCAGATTCTTGGAATAATAATTTCTGCTCAGTTTGAGCTTGTGTTAATTTCTCTTACGGAAATTCTAAACGAGTAATAAATTTATATTTTGCTTTTTCAATATACATACAATATATATATTTATTTTGAGATGGATAAAAAGTTAATGAAGAAACAAAAAATTGATCAAGCACATCGTTACCCAGTCGGTACCAATAAAATATGAACTGAGTCAATGTATGAATAAATGATAGCGGTCCCTTGTATATTTAGTCGACTTATAATTTTGGACGTTTTTTCTCTCTTTTAATAGAATCCAGTAATTAACAGTTAATTTGATAAATTAATAAATAAATAGAAACTAAAGCTAGTCAACTATTAATAGGTCATTTAACAAAATAATAAAATAAGAAAAACTCAGATCTTTCAAATTGTGATAGTTAATTTAGTAAAAATAATTTTAAGACCCATAATTTTTTATTATTTTAGGTTATTTATTATTTTACAGGACAGATTTATTATTCCATTTTAATATTGTCCTTCTAGACGAAATTAGCACAAGCCAGAGTTGACCAGGAATCATTGTCCTAAGTTACGCAGGGAAACAAGCTTTTTCCATAACAGCTAGGATAGAAGCAGTGAATGTCTCGAGTGCTTTTAAGCCACTTGGAAGGATTGCAGTCTAGAGGATTACCGTTTGCATACACTTGTACTTCGGACCGTATCCTTTGGAAAAGATCACTACATGCATTCATGTGATCTGAACATCATGATCATAGAACGTTCCAACGATATTACTTCGCTTTTCCTAAATCCCTTAATATGAAATAAAGCCAGATGGCAAAGAACGCTTAATCGGAGAGTTAATTTTTAGGCGTCATGATTTGTCCTTTTTCGCCCTGGCTCGTTTATACAGAGCGAAATGACGCGTAGGAAATGAGGCTCTTTTAATTCAATATGCAAGCTGCGTTCTTTTCAATGTTACCTAAGACGTCGTTAACTCTGTTCGCATCCGGCACCTAAGCACGTTCGCTACCTTTATCATTGCTCGCATTTCATTTAATTTCCCCTCGTTTGCTGTTCTTTCTCGTACCCTTCCCGTAAAACGAACAGAGGAATAATGAAATTTATCGCTTCTGAGGTAACGAAACGTGGCCCTCCTGATTTGCGAATCTAAAAAGGCCGCGACGCCACTCGGATACTCACGGCGCGAAAGCTCATGATTTCCAGAACATCAAAAATGTTTTATTCCACCTGAAACCGTCATAGGGCGTAAGAACGTTCCCGCGCGTATCGAAAATGTGCTGATCCCAAGGTTTGGCAATGGTACGTGAGAAAGGTGAGAGAGAGAGAGGCGACACCTTGGCGCGACATATATTTTCGGAATGCCAGGCGGCCGCTACGTGTTTCGTTTTGTGTTGGACCGCGACAATTTTATCCGTCAACTCTGGATGAAACATCCTCCGAGCGAAAATTCCGTCATCGATCACGTCTTCACCTTTTATTTGTTACGGATCAGACACGCTATACATCTGACTTTGCAAGAATTGAAAAATGCTACTCGGTTCGGAACTCGTGTGTAGCGGAATCTGTAAATCTTTCATTTCCCAATTTTTGTCTTATTCTATGACCGAGGACACGGTGGAAAATAGAATTGATTTACTTCGCGGCAGGTGCAATTTAATATTATCGGTCGATCAGACTTCATTAATATTATTTCAGAGAGAGCTCGGAGAGATTTCAATCCTGTCTTGCATTTTACGTAAACAGTATAGTATTCTCATGTAGCAGAAAGTTTTTCCAGTACCCGTGGGTAATTCGATTCTCAAAACCCGGTACGAAGGATCCCGTTGTCCCGTGGCATCGCCGGGGGAATAGGACGTACGTTGAAAGGAGAACACGTGAACTGTGTTCTGCGAGTCGATGCATCACGCGAACATGGAATTGGAAATACGAGGAATACGCTCGTATCTCTACGGGTATGGGACGACGACGGGAGAAAAGATCACGCGAGCGAATCGGATTCGGCTTATCTTAATTCTCATCCTCTCCCACCCCTGGGAACGATCCTAAGGGGTTAGACGTGCGAGACTCTTTAGACGCGTCTAACTGTGCATTCACTTGAGGATTCGGCGCCAATCAACAAGTTAATGCACGATACGCTTGCTCGGTGCAACGTGCACCGTCGTAGACCTCCAGATAAGTCAACTTGCAAGAAATCATGCGATATGTTTTATATTAATAATGTAAAAAAAAAATAAGTATACATCTAATAATTATTAAAATTTCAATGCCTCCTTTAAATTTAAGAGCTCATACAAAAAACTTTAAAAGCTTCTAAAGGATCATTAGCTGCATCAATTACAAAAATTGACATAACCAGGTAACATCATTATAACGTGCATTTTACGAATCTTTTAATTAACATGTGATAATTACTCTGTAGCTTGAAATATGAATTTCATAAAAGAAAAAGGGGAGCCTGGTCTAACATTCGAAATCGGTGGTCCTTAGCCGGACCAGCTTCCGGAATTTGTAATCAACCTGGGTCGAAGGAATTGCGCCCGGAATTTTCTGTTCCACGGGTGTAGGTATACGGAGGTCCGCGATAAATTCTATCGGGACGCCATGGCTCCTTTATTGCACCGGCGCCAACCCCTTCTAAACCGGATTTACCGTACACCGTGTGCAATGCACATCGATATTCCAACTGGGATGCGTGCCGCGTTAATGGGACTCCGTACCGGCAATAATTGTCGCAGCCTCTTAATTAACTTGTCTAATCTGCAGCGTGAGAGCTTTACCCTTTGCCTGAACAAATTATTATTAAGTTTTATGTAAAATTAAAAACATCCGCGATATCAAATTGAGAATCAATATTCAAATTTAGATCTCCCTTGATTTTTGCACATAAAATGAGCAGTACGAGAAAGTGCGATAAGGATAAATGGTTGAACCATGTGAGAAGAAGAAAGTTTGCGGAATAGTCAATAAATCCGTAGGATAGGGTTACGTGTTGGCCTGTGAAAATTTAGGAACAGCTGCTGCGCAATGGGTTCCGTAGAAATTTTTTCCCGAATGGTAGTGTCTAGTAAAGCTTCCTAAGGTCGACAGGCTTCCTGCAGCTTCATAAGCTCGGAGCTTTAGGGCGACCGGGAAAGCCGCGTTTCTTTAATTTAATACCAGACTCGAAGGAGAATAATTCGCGAAATAAACAAGTTGTAGCGAAAAATTTCATTTAGGCAGGTATTCCGCGGTGGAATTTGTAACAAAAAGAACCGTGGAACAGAATGTAAAGGGAAGCGGCGTGAAAAAATCTGTTATTGGTTGCGAGGAAGGAATATGTAAACAAAGCTCGTGGAACAGTGTGATCGGGTAAAAATTACTGCGACTCGCTGTCGTCGGTAATGCCACCCTTGCCCGGACGAAACGGAATACGTACGCGAAATATGATCGTGAGCCGCGTTGTACCTGTCAAGCAACGCCCTAAGTTCCTGGCGTTTCCCCTAATCTAGCAAATCACTCGGTTCCAGCACAGTGATTTCGTGATACATACATGGAGTTGAAATGAACCCCAAGGGGTCTCCGAGCCAGGTAATGCACGTAGACGTGGGATTAGTAAAATTTCTAGGAAACGCAAAGGCCGGGAAAATATCGCGAGCAACGCCGGGGTCGTATGAACCGGGAAAATTTCATAAATTCAACGTTACATTTCGCCCATTTAACATGGGATCGAATTCCGTGGGTGACTTTTGATCCGGGGAATTAATTTTTGAACCAGCCGGGATGAGTAATGCGGCTATTATTGTGACGCAAAGGGGGGGACGCGGTTTACGGGCCGTTATTCTGTTTATGCGATCGTAAATTACGCTAGTTTTACCTGAAACCGCGGGATGACGGCCCGGACAGGTATCGAACACGGATACGCAATAAAACCGCGCATAATGTACTTCAATCTGAACATCGCGGGATATTCGCGCGCATAATATACGTCCGTCGCGATCGAAAACATTTTATCCGGAATGTTTCCGATCTATTTTTACGGCTTCAGACTCTCCTCAAGGAGAAAGCATAGACGCAGAGATCTAAAAATTCTTATTTGCATACGTCACTTTTAGATCCGTCCGTGCAAAGATAGTCTTCGGAAAAACATCCTGACATTGCCTCCACCTATTATCATATTCATTGATCGACCGAAACATTGCCTATATCGAGGCAACAGATGTTTCATTCCTTGCAAATATTACTATTTTATTCCTTTCGTACGTGCGAACATAAAAGTTTTCGCATATTGGATGTCTAATTCAATGTCTGTTTAAGTCGCCGTAGAATTATACAAAAATGCATAGGATTGATAATTTCTTCAAAAAAATGTATAAAATTAAAACAAATATCAGTAATCTTACATAAGTACTATGTAAATTCTGTGCACTGTATGCACATAGTTGAAACTTGAGAAGCTTAAATTGTAAAATGATAGTAAAAGCTTTCGATTAACCAGAGTCAAGCGAATGAAACAAAGTCGGAAGAGGGAGAGAGAGAGAGAGGGAGAAAGAGTGGGAGCAGACGGTGGGTGAATTTTGGGCAAGTAACTGGTTACGGTGGGTCAGGCGTGTGCATAGCTGCGTTGCGACGATAACGAACTGACGGTAATGCCATTAGGCGTTTGCACTCCCGGAGGCCCTCCTGGAAAATCCCTGAAACGACTTTCGAGGGAACCGGGAGCCGAGATGGTATCGATCGAGTACGAGCCAGTTGACCAGTCGAAGCGATAAAACGAAAAGGAAATGGGGGGAAAAGAAATCCTCGGGCAGAAAGGAGAGTGGCGGTGTCTCGGTACGTATTCAAATCGAATCAACAGGAGAGTGGTTCCATTAATTAGCGCGAAATTGGATTAATGCGTTCGCACAAACGGCAGCCAAGGCTGAATGACGCTCGAATTAAACATTCATTCGATCGAAACGGGACTTATGTAGAACCTCGATCAGGCTCGCTGGAGCAGAATGGAAAAACGAGGAGACGAGATAGAAAATGCGCCGTAACCGTGTTACGAGAGTCAAGCTGGTGGCCATTGTTGAGCCAACACAGATGTCCACAAGAGTTGGGAGCGGCCCATATGGTCGATACTCGAAAATCTAATACGAGTCACAAGTATCATCTTCGACTGTAAATGCAACGAGCTATGAAAAGGGTTCTCGTTTAATTATCATATCTAGACTCCGGATACTTGTGCCGAATAAACTGCTTGTATTGTCAACATAGAAAATTATATCTAAATGAAAATTTCTATTTTATTTAAAAAATCGTAATTTGTATTTTTGTAATTTTTATTTTCATCCTGGATACTAAATCAATGTTTTATAATTACTTGAATAAATGCATGAAATACGGTTCAGAAAAATTTGAAATATAAACGATGAATCATTTCACTCGCATATTTCGAACCTGAATGCAATAATAATTGGCAAAAATATTTCTTGCCAACAACTTGGAAAAAGGATAGATTAAGCCAGTTCATTTTTTTACAGCTCCAGTCTCCACGGATGTACCGCGTATGGGAACTGGCGCGAAAACTAATCTGCATTTTTAATCCTCCTTTTTACCGCAAAGAAGCAATTCTTTGTCTCGCGCCGAAACAATGTTCCCCGCCTGCAATTTGTTCCCCGATTCCGCGTGCATTTTTTATCACCCAGCCCGCGCGCCGCGGTTTTATTAAATCGCGGATGCAAAATCGTGCCGATGTAACGGCTCAAAAATACGTGAAACATTAATTGCCGCAGAATTTATTCTGACTTTGCTCGAATAATAAATTTCGTCAACTCCGCATCATTAAAGCGAATATTAAAAATTTTTTTACCCAACTTCCATTTTCCATTGAAAAATTTTCCACGTTCTCAGCGATACGCATTTTTTCCTAAACACAACGAATTTTTAACTTTTAAAAAATTTTAATTAATCGGCAGTAACCGTGGCACATAATTAGGCAACATTCTCGTCTATATAACGTTAAACAGTGCCGCGTGGCTCGCACGCGTTGTTTAGATACGTATAAATCAACGGAGTAAGGGAATCCAGTTACATTAGCGTGGCGCATTGGTCCCAAATTGACGGCCGATGCGTGTGCGTGTGGCCAGGACAATGTGATACGAATAATCGAATCAACCGATCGACCCGGCCGAGAGTAAATTATGCAGACGAGGCAAGGATCATGATTGACCAATTCGATTCCATTTCGCATTATGTTCGACGAGTGCCGAGTTCCTACAATGCGCTCTCCAAGGCGGACAAATTGATCCTTTTAACGAATCCTATACCTCGCCGTCCATGAAACGCAATTATCACTCGGCCGTGAGAGAAGGCAACATGTGTAAAATTAAATTGAACGAATTGCTTTGAATGTGCGCAAAATTTGCTATGAATTAAATAAATACAAATTATCGAAGACACTTAATTGACGGCGAAATAGGGAAACACTTTTATGTCCGTCGTTTTATTCATTGATTTCATTTTAGAAAATGTAATTATATTACTGTGTTATATATTGTATGAAACATTGCATCGACCATTAAATGGAAAATTGCATTTCATCATGTTATCAACGAGAGTTCGAGTTGTCGCATCGTACAATTTAATAGAGATCGTATCAATCGTGATAAGAAAAATCGATCGGTACATACGAATTACTGTTTGTACCATTGTATCATTATAATGCGCGATGCAGACGAATTGAATAAAGTTTAGGAAAGGTACGAGGCTTCTTCGACTCGTTAGATATCCGCACATAATTAATTCGACAAGGGGTGTAAGCACGATTTTGGAAAAAAACGTAGCCGGCGTACACCTGTTCCAGGAGAATTTTACGACTGCCGGGACAGGGATGGAATGTAAATTCCCGCGAAAGACAGACAAGATTTACGGCCGGGAATATGTAAACTGCGTCGTGTCCGTGCATCTACCTGTCCGCGGGCGAGAGCTTTTCCCCGGCGCCGTTTTCCGAAAATTTCGACCGGAGCCAGGTGCAAACGTGACCGAGCGAGTACATCTTTTTGCCGTGGCAACTTTCGTTCGTGACCGAATTGAAACCGTCAAAAACCCGTAAAATCGTCGAAAAAATTTTCTCCGTCGCTGTTAAACTGTCGCCGAATAGAAGTCACGCGACGGGATCAATCGAATCTATGACGGTTGCTCTCCCCGGACGCGCGCTCATAAGAACTTAAAAATAGTACACATTTATTCTAATCCGAGCCGAGCCACTGGCTCTTATTTATTCCTAATACGTGATTTTAATTATTCAACACGTTCCGCCGGCAAGACCATTTATTAAATTGTCAACGAGGTACGTTATCGCGATGTCTGCACGGTAAACCGAAACATCGATTGTTAACCAGCGACGCGACGGCGGCCGAGCGTGGCTGACCCGTCCATAAATCTAGGAAATTACGGGAAACGATTTTATGCAGAGGCAGCCGGTTTAAATCGAACCCTTTCTGCCATTTCGTACTCCCGATTTAAAAGTCTGAGGAGTTCTGGAATGTTAGGAAACACGCGATCGAGCCTCGGCCCCGCGGCCGGTCATTTCAACTCGCGTTACTCATTATTTAATATGTAGATTTTTCACAATCTGAATTTAATTTAGTGAGAAGACAGAATTTCGACTCGACAGAAAATTCGATTAGAACCTATAGGTTTAAAGTCGTGTGAGCTCAAATTTTTTTCAGAGATCTCCTCGTACAATATATTTTACTGCGTCGAATTATTACAATGTTAAAAATCAAAGACAAGACGATGGAAGTAATGGAGTTAGTAATTCTGTGGAAAAACGTATCTCCTTTTGGCGACAGGTACAAAACGGAGGCGGTTTCGATATCAAGCATCGGAAGGGGCAGAATATCGACTGGCCCGATACCGAAGGCCATTCGTTCGATTCGAGGCAGCCCCGTTTTCCTTTTTCCAACCGTTGCATTCTTCGACACGGTCGTCCTATGAATCACCGTTTAAAGTGTCGCGTGTACCAGCGTCGAAATCATTTTTCACGTCACCGGCCTGATTGATACAAACGCGATCTAACCGTGGCGAAAGCGGTGTTTCCCGAGCGAAAAGGAGACGGTGAACAATAGAACAGGCAAGAGGCAGCGGGCGAGGAACGAAAAAGGAGGAACGGAACGTAGAAGAATGACGCGTCCACTCGGTTTTTACGCCTCGTTCTTCTACAGAAGATCCAACGACAATGAGAACGACAACCCCCCGACCTAATTAAGAAGTTCAATTCCCGATGCTAATCACTGCTGCTTCATTCAACGATTCATTCTACCCTTCGAGGGATTAGCAAACTTTTCACGAACAAAACGGACTTCGCAGTTTAACCTTTTCACGACAAAAAGTTACAATTGTTTCAAAGACTGGTAATAATTGACGTAACGATGAAAAAACTTTTATCCGCTAATTGAAGTTTTATATCTCATCGATCTGGAAATTTACTGCGTCGAATTATTACAATGTTAAAAATCAAAGACAAGACGATGGAAGTAATGGAGTTAGTAATTCTGTGGAAAAACGTATCTCCTTTTGGCGACAGGTACAAAACGGAGGCGGTTTCGATATCAAGCATCGGAAGGGGCAGAATATCGACTGGCCCGATACCGAAGGCCATTCGTTCGATTCGAGGCAGCCCCGTTTTCCTTTTTCCAACCGTTGCATTCTTCGACACGGTCGTCCTATGAATCACCGTTTAAAGTGTCGCGTGTACCAGCGTCGAAATCATTTTTCACGTCACCGGCCTGATTGATACAAACGCGATCTAACCGTGGCGAAAGCGGTGTTTCCCGAGCGAAAAGGAGACGGTGAACAATAGAACAGGCAAGAGGCAGCGGGCGAGGAACGAAAAAGGAGGAACGGAACGTAGAAGAATGACGCGTCCACTCGGTTTTTACGCCTCGTTCTTCTACAGAAGATCCAACGACAATGAGAACGACAACCCCCCGACCTAATTAAGAAGTTCAATTCCCGATGCTAATCACTGCTGCTTCATTCAACGATTCATTCTACCCTTCGAGGGATTAGCAAACTTTTCACGAACAAAACGGACTTCGCAGTTTAACCTTTTCACGACAAAAAGTTACAATTGTTTCAAAGACTGGTAATAATTGACGTAACGATGAAAAAACTTTTATCCGCTAATTGAAGTTTTATATCTCATCGATCTGGAAATATGATATTTCCTATAACGCAACAAATGGTAGAAACGAGTTTTTGGAAACAATTTCTGGAACTAAATTGCTGAGGGTATTGGTCAAAAGATTTATAGCGTAATGCTGCAAATGCGTGGCTCTAATTCGATGGAAACTTTCTTTCTGGGGAATAACGTGTACACGTGTCTAATGCAGGGAAGGAAACCAGCAATATTTCATCAGGGCTCCCGAATGCGCGAGCCACGGCGCGAAGAGAAATACGTAGGTAGACGTGTGCGATCGAGAAATTGAGAGGAGCGTTATAAGCGGGAGAGAATGGAGGAACAATAACGCGGAGGAATATTGTTTGTTGTATGTATCGCTAGGCGCTTTGCAGAGACTCTTTCGAGTAGCCCCCGGGTCTTTCTTCTCAGTTCGTTCGAGAGTTGTTTTGGCAAGTTCCGCGTGAACGAGGACCACTGGAGTTGAAAGATATTGGAATTTTTCAAGTGAAACGCGGTACGGGTCAGTATTCACGTTCCTTCAGAGGAAATAATGTCGATGAAGCAAAACGAAATTGAATAAGAACGATATAATGCTTTGTCGGCAGGCCAAATTAGATCATCATAGACGTACAAATGCAAACAACTGGAAAACTATACCAATCGATGACATAGGAACGTGTAGGAGAAGAATGTATAGCAATTATCACACCGTAGGTTGATCAAGGCCTCGAGATAAATAATTCATAAGCAGACCTTCGATTTTATGCACTTAATGAAATACGGTATATTGCACCATACTATAATAAATTGATTTAATGTCCGAGGTCAAAATAAAAATTCCAAAAATATAATAAAAATTTCAATTTAAATATAATTTTCTACATTGAAATTACAAGCAGTTTTTTATGCGTGAAGATCCGAATTCTGACCGTGTGAAAATAAATTTTTACTCTGATTTTCCTGACGATAAAAACACTTGACAGTTCGCTAAGTTTCTGGCAGTGAAACATCGCATCGAACGTTGCCGATAATTACGGGCAGCCCGCGAGATAGGTATCGATACGGAAAACGCGGCCGATCGACAAGTGTTAAACCGTTCCAGGTTATTTGTTGGCAACGATTATTCCGTTGCACGGTGACCGGGCTCTTCGCCATGGGATTAAATCCACCGTTCCATCCGTCAGTCATGAAAACAACGTACGCGCACAACCTGTGTTACCGCTGCGTTGCATTGGCGCGAATGCAGTCGGTTCAATGGTTTCCATCGTGCGTGATGCTCGAAATCGAGTCCACCGACCGTTCATTTTGCACCGTCCGCTCGCCCATATGATTTCGCCTAATCGTCGTCGAAAAAAAAAACAACTTTATGCGCGCGATTCGGAATTCCGGTTATGCGTTTCAATTGGTGCGCCGACATTTTTTCGGTCGTCCGTAGAATCCGTACGATACGCTAATCACTTGTTAACGCGGATCGATTCATATGTAAAGAATCTGTTTTCGTGCGAAATTTACCAATAACGTTTGCAATCAGAGAGATCGAAAGTACATAAAAGCATCGCGAAAGTCAATAGATCCAACAGAGGCTGTTTTGCTCCGGCAGTGGTAAACCTCGATAGAAAATACGAAAATAATAGGTAGACATCGAGATATTCTTCTACAGAGTTATTCATATTCCAGATAATACTTCGTCAATTTTATAAAAATGGATTTGGCAGATCAACTTAACGAGCACACGTCTATTTATACATTTTACGCTACTCTAAATTACAATGAACCGCTATGGAGACAAGGAGAATCGAGCTATTGGAAATAGTAATCCGACTACGATTAAAAACCGGCATCACATTTTCGGTAACGCAATAAAACGGTCCACGTGTACCGAGTTTTCCACGGTACAATGCGACGCAGTTGAATTTCGAAAGCAAAAGCGTATACGAAACAACGTAGCCAGCTGAAAATGAACGGGTGGCGATGAAAGTGGTCGAGGCCGGCAGTCGGTGGCAGTTTTTAACAAAGTTCCCGAGTTCCGCGTACCGTACAGAACGGTTTATTTGCTCTATCGCGCAGCGACCGCCCGTAATTATGGTAAAAAGTTCGATGCGTTTTGTTTGCGGGCCTCTGTTTATCGGACTGCTTGACAAAATAATTGGAAGTCGAAATCGATACCTCCTTTTCGCCTTGCCAAAGAATTTTCACAGTGTTCTTTGCCGAATTCAGCTTAAATTAATCCTTTGCACTCGAGTGATCATAATTTGTTTTATAAAATAATTGCTATACAGGAAAATAATAGTTATTTTATATATTATTTGTTAAATTAGAAAATGAAATTCATGTATATTAAATGACTGTGGATTTTTTAATTTCCTGTAATCCCTATTGCATGATTTGCGATTTAATCATAGAGCTGAGGTATATTTTTCTTGTAGGATGATACACGGAAATCGAGTGAAAAGGCGGTGAAAGGGACTGCTTAACCGAGCAAATAAATGCGTACGTTCATGGTTGAACAATCCGCAAGGGCCGTCGATTCGTTTTGAGAGGTTGGGGCTGATATGAGAAGAGGGTCGGTTAAGACTTTCGGGCTTTCATCGGACCGCGACGGGCACTAATCTGCCGTCCATGTATATTCAAATACCCGTCGCGATAAATCTCCTTGCCTTTCGTTTATTAACGAGACGACGATTCCGTATCGATTTTCATTAAGCGAGATGCCGAGATTAAACGCAAGCGTTATTGGACCAGTAGACTGTACTGACATGTAACTAAAATAGGATTTAAAATACCAAGTCTAGAAATAAATGTTCGAAAAAGCGAAGTAAACTAATTGTCAATAACTGCTATTTAAATAAATATGGAATATAAATTGCGTAACGGTATGTAGTTTAATAGGCTTTGTTAATTGTTTTCGCGAGACACTTCTAAAAAAAGATCATGAGAGGTTAAACACCCCTGAAAAAAGAAAGTGATTCCTCGGAGAGTACATTCGCAAACCCCTCACGTCCAGATCGATCGAGAGTGCATAATGCTAAATCCTATCAGCGGAATCTAGTCCTGATTCTATAAAAATTGTCGAACACCGAAGATAGAGAGGAAAGCCTCGCGATGCTCGAAATTGGCCGTCGAAATCTCGTTAGGCCGCGAAAGTGCAAGGCCCGGAAGCGCGTCATCCAAAAACCAGCTCTGTCCTTCTCTAATTTTCATCCCCCTCGGCTTTCGCCATCGAGAAACAGGAGGATCCTGATGCAATTCGATGTGACAATAGACGAGGGAGACTTTTACGACGTGAAAAAAAGACATCGAAGATATATGCATGTGCTTCGTACGAGCGACGAGGAAGGGAAAATGAGCGTGGCATAGAAAATGTCTTGCAGCTGAGTGAACTAGAAAATGATTCATTCTTGCGCTACTGGATATTGATCTAAAAACTATACTAGCGCTGTGTGTTATCGATCTCGAAATATGACCCGTTACTTATTAATTTTTGATTAGAAAAATGAATTTTAATTTAGACTAAATTGAATGAAAGTGTTTATAAGTAGTATTTATAAGTTTATTTTAAATAAATCAAAAAATATTTGCTTTCTATTGATTCATGGCCTGCCCTTAAAAGTGATAAAGTGGATAATCCGCTGAGCGTGATTAAATTAGAAGTCCGTGCGATGTACAAGAACCGTGACATTCGTAATTAAGTGGCAAACGAGCCCTTAATCCATGCGAACAAGCGGCATGGTGAGAAAACCCACAACCGACTTCAAACTCTACCCTACGTGGAATTATTTATATTCAAGAGTAATTGCAGGTGAAATTGCACGTATGTACTGGAAATTGCTAGTTTGCGATTTGCAAACGTGGGTATGCTTGTCGATGACAGATGTGCGAGTATCAGTCCACGAACAGACTAATGAAATATTTGAAACTCTGAATCATAAACGTTTTTTATAGTAGTGGTAATCTTAAATAGAGAAACTCTCCGGCGTAGACTAACCGTATTTAGATATCTAATTAGCCATTCTGCACGGAATTATTTATGCTCACGAGTAATTACGGTTTAAATTACATACGTACTCGTAATTGCTAGTTAGCGAGTTGCAAACGTGAGTACATATGCCGATGACAGGTGTGTTCTCTCAATAAACTACTGATTCTGTCGTTCTTATAATCCCTCATAAAACTTACATAAAATCAATAAACGTTTTATACTGATACTTCTACTAACTAACTATACTACTTCTAAAGCAGACAGACATCTGCATGGTCGATGTTAATTGAAATTGAGATGCATAACAAAACTATATTTTCATTCGTAAAAAAATTAAAGTTCTAACGCAGTATTAGCTATAATACTGTATTAAAAATATAGGAAATCAATGAACATTTCGTTAGAAACCGATGCTATTTGCAAATCAGCATATCAAATCCAATTTTCTTGGATATCGGTTAATAACAACAATGAAACGGAAGCCATTGGCTAACGGTACGTGTGCGCCGTATAGGTAACGTCCCTTTTCGATAACCATCCTTACACAGGGGCCGATCGACCGGCTGCTTAATGAAAATGGCATTGTTACGATTCTCAAACAAATCGCAACGCATAGATGCCAACGAGTAATATTCCCGCTATGGCGACGAAACACGAATCAATTCGAATAGTAATTTAGTGCCGATGCTTGCTCGGATTATACGGGTTCGATAGCATTATACCTACTGCGAGGAACCGTGCACACAATCACATATTCCGCATGACCGAATGCGTGAAGGTAAGAAATGCTTCAGCAGACTACAACTTTTACCCGTTAATACAAAATGACTGCAATTAATTTTCACTATCTTTGCACGCTGCAGAAATTCTCAAAATCTGTACGGTTCGTAAACCGAAATCCTGTTTGAAATTACTATTCTCTAATCCTCTTTAAACACGATATCGCAAGCGTACATTTCATAAATCAAAACCCTCTACGTGGTACTTTGTTACGAATAGCAGTCGCTGGTTGCGATCTCCTTTTCTTCGAAACTCTAACTTTCCAAGGAGATTCTTAGCCTAAATTCGTGTTTCGTATAAATGCGTCGGTGTTCTTCACGTGCTACCCTCGCGGCCAGTTAACACGCGGCCTCTTAAACTCCCGACGAACTTTTCGCCGCTAAAACAATTTGGCCGGGACGAAGTGCGGGATAACGCGAGTTTCCCGTCGCGATGTCGCCGTGACCGTAGTAATACCTTTCTCGCCCCGATCGTTTGATAACGTAATCGTTTAGATTAATCCTTTTTAACGAGCGTAAGCGTGGGCGGAGAGCTGCGCCGACTACGTGACTTCTGCGGTCCTACCAGCGCGCATCAATTTATAACTTTATGCTAGCTGATAAGCCATAAGATATAAACGCCCCGTTGGATTATTAAATAAGCCGTTGCTTACAAAATATATCGCCGCCGCTTAATGAGAACCCATCCGAATTTCCTACACCTTTTCATTATTTACTATGAAAAGATTATCCGACGCGATATAACGCGGACGCTGTGGTAATTGAAAGTTCCTGGTCAGACTTCCTGATCAAGAATGTTGACATCAATTCAACCTATCTATCATCTGCCCTGCTTCAATACAATCATCTCATATACCGGGCACACTATGTTTCACACCCACGTGCAAATCGCATGAACGTAATGACAATTCACAAAAAAATACACATATCCGTTGTCGCTCGATAAATACCGAACGAGATAAAAGATGATCAATTAGAATCATGTAGCTGAACTGTGCTGTAGTAAAGTGCTGTCAGATGTACGTTAGGCGCATCGTTATACCGTTTCATTTAACAATGATAAAAGTAAAAAACAAATATCATCTCACTCACCGAATCGTCGATGTCAAGGTCCACGACGAGATATCCAGGCACCACTCGAATCTGCTTCGTACCTCGCGGACGTCGGATTTCACGAAACTCGGTGCATGACCACTAACCGAAAACGATGCGTGTTCGCTCGCATCTAAAATGCAACTTGAACCTTAGCCCGCGCTTTGGTGACTGCCGCGAAGGACTGAGAGTGGGGTGCCTCAACCCTTCGTGAGAAACGTCCACCAGATGACAGCATAAGCTGGGCGCAAAGCTCGCAGCCGCGATGTTAAGGATGCTCTCTGCTGCAATGGTATGCAAATCAGTGCGTGTTAATATAGGTAACGATTTTTGTAATAGCAGGTACTCGTTTATCTTTAAAACAATTAACGATCTGTGTTCTCAATTATAAAATGCATGGTATGAGATAAGGTTTTCAAATAAGCGTTTTAGATTATGACTGTAGCAATGAATTAAGGAGATCATCGAAATCAATTCATGCTAATAATTAAAAAAATTCCTTTTAAATAGGATTGAAGAAGGAAGTAGTCTTTTATCAATTCGTACGCTTATGAATACGGCGATCGACAATGCGTATGTTCGTTATTGATAGAATTTTAACAGGAATATATAAAATACCTATTGACCGAATATCATTTGAAATGTAAACGTAATGTAATTGTTCAAAATAATAAGAATAATAAAGAGTAATAATAATAAAGAATTGTATAAGCCTAAGCACTAGGTATGCTGCTTACGCCACAATTCGATCGTTGCTTAGTCGCGATATATTACGAACGAAAATACTTACCATTGAATGCAGAGTTAAAAAGTCGATTGAGCATCATCGTAGAGATTGAAACTATTAAAACTAACACTTATTTTTATTATTTAAAGCACTTCAGCAACATTAACTAGCACTGGCGCGCAAAACGTCTAAAGTTCTGACTACTACGCAAGTCACGGAGTTAGATCACGTGACGGACACCATAAGTCAAATCAAGTATTGAAAACTGTAATATATTTTTATCGAAAGAACAATATACGTTAATAATCGAATA
>SHCU01000075.1:120289-133354 GCA_004307685.1 Ceratina australensis | reverse complement strand
AATATCATTTGAAATGTAAACGTAATGTAATTGTTCAAAATAATAAGAATAATAAAGAGTAATAATAATAAAGAATTGTATAAGCCTAAGCACTAGGTATGCTGCTTACGCCACAATTCGATCGTTGCTTAGTCGCGATATATTACGAACGAAAATACTTACCATTGAATGCAGAGTTAAAAAGTCGATTGAGCATCATCGTAGAGATTGAAACTATTAAAACTAACACTTATTTTTATTATTTAAAGCACTTCAGCAACATTAACTAGCACTGGCGCGCAAAACGTCTAAAGTTCTGACTACTACGCAAGTCACGGAGTTAGATCACGTGACGGACACCATAAGTCAAATCAAGTATTGAAAACTGTAATATATTTTTATCGAAAGAACAATATACGTTAATAATCGAATATTCTTAAAATATAAATTACTATATGAAATAAAATAATTGTAATACTTATGTAGGAAAATGCATATTAAATAATTATATGTTTGATCACGGTTACTATAGCATTAGCTAATATACTGCATTTTAAAGTAGATTTTCGTAGTTTATACCATTTATGGATTGTTCCATCGTTTTTCCTATGATCCAGCCGATGTATTAATCAAAATTGTGCCAATCTTCTCTGTGACGCTGTTGAACTTCCCGCTGTGCGTTTCGGTAGTAGATTCTTGACCGCAAGATGGCGGGACCCCACGTGATCGAGACGCCATTCCGTTCGTAATGGCGAACGACACCGTACACGACAAGAGGCAAGGCGGGGTATCATCTACGTCACATTCGGCAATGTTCGTCGACATTCGAGTGGCCCGATCTAGCCCGAACGGGTCAATGTCTGAGGAGGCTTCGAAAAATTCGTAGCTGGTGTGGTGTTCGTGTGCTGGGCGAGAAAGAGAAAAACCCCGTTGATCGGCAACGATTGATTTTCCATGTAAGTGAAGCTCGTGCGTTTTATCTGTGTCCCGCCAAGCTCGAGGCTCCGACGTACGATCGCACAGTGGTTCCCGACGATCGTCGAGAGGGACAACGACGAGAGACGACGACCTCCCCTCGAGCAACGTCAACACGGGCGACGACGAAGTCGTCCACGTCGGCGTCACCGCGGCTCGGATTCTCGAGGAGTGAATATCGTGAACAAACGTGTACGAGGCCTCAGGCATAGTCGACGACTTTCTGTCCTGACAACTCGCAGAGTGACAAGATCCGAGATACATCGAAGGCGGATAGAACGACGAGTGAGAGAAGGAGGTGAGGCTTCCCCGTGCGTTCCGAAAGTACGAGTACAGAAGCGAGAGAAGAACGAGCGCAAGTAACAAAGACGATCAACGATTACGCCGTTCGGTTGAAAAAGAGTGTTGGAGCGCGTGTGTAGACAAATACGATGTAAGTCGCTTAAAACTATTGATAGTATCGATATCCGAGGTAGAGGAAAATTCATCGCGTTGCGGCTTCAGCGAAAGCCGCAAACGGCGAACCCGCGAGTGTTTTACACCGACGAGGAGGAGGAAATCCGAGCCGACAGTCGGATCATCGTGGAATTGTACTATATAAGAAGGCTACCGAGTTTACCTCCACTGGCGCGGCCAGACCAGTGTACGAACCATTCCGAAAACGTCAATCCCTGCCTCCCCTCGCGGCACGGCTCTCCGCGACACCTCGCGCCCTCGTCAGGTTATTAGGTAGTAGAACCGCACTTCTCGGTGCGTGATAGGGTTGTTAACGGTTAACACGAAAAATTGTCGTAGATCGTGTCGATCCGGGCGCTGTACAAGTGTCCGCGTTTGTGCATCGCGGATCGGTATCGCGTCACCGAAACCAGATAGGGCGAAACAGAAGAGGAGCGTCGCCGCGCGGATCGTAGAACGTCTACGGGAAACAAGGGAAGCCTACAGCGGGAAGCTATTCCCGCGGACGACGAAGTAACCAAAGTGTGCAAGGGAGCAGCGTTCGAGAAGTCGGCTGCCCTGTCGTCACCAACCGCGTCACTACGATCGTCGGTGACGAGGTGTTTCCCCTCCCCGGAAGAAAGTGCTGACAGAGTGAACACCCCGTGAGATCCCGACGACTGCCTTTCATCCTTGACTCCAGTGATTTTCAACGAAATCGCGAGGATCGAACCCATTGTCGGTCGTTGTTCGCCGTAGTTTCTTTTTCCCGATCTTGCGCGCGCTTTGCTCGCTCGTAGCTCTTCCCTCCCATCTATATCCCTCCCTACATTTCCCATCTCTCTCTCTGGCATCTGTCTCGCTTCCACCTCGTCCCTCTCTCTCTCCTGCCAGCGTATCGTCCCGTCTCGTTCTATCGTTCTCTCCCTCCATCCATCGATCGAGCGCGGCCGTGGCGTAATATAGAAGAACCGAACCGTGCGGCCGTGCATGCGTGCGTGCGATGTAATTATCATCGTTCGTGCTGTCATTGATGTCCGAGGTGGTGTCGACGACGATAACGACCACGGCGACGGCGACGACGACGGCCGAAGAGCACTGCTGGCTATCTTTAAGCGAGGTAGATAGTATAGCAAACCTTCTGACCAGCGGTGGAAACAGCTATTTTATTTCTAAAAAAGCTTTCTGTGTGGTCAGGTGGTGGCGGAGAAAACCGGGTCAAGAAGCATCAAAATGAGCAGCCGACCGAGGACTACCTCCTTTGCCGATTGCACCAACGCGCCCTCGAATCCGCCCCTGGGTGGCGTGAGAGTGAGCAGTGAGTACCACTACCTAACCTCTACGTCGCATAGCTTTTACTCTTAGTGTCTAGCTGTCCGTCTCTCTCTCTTTCTCCGTCTCTCTCCCTCGATTGCTCCCCGCTACCGCGCCGGCTAGTATCTCTTGTTCTTTCTCTCCCACCCACGATCCCCACCCTCAACTTGTTGCCCCTCTTCACCCTTTGCCGCTCTTTCTATCGTCGCTTCTGCTGGGCTCGTTTCGCCTGTGTCCGTCTCCGAATGCAGAGCTGCGCGTCTGCGTGCGAGTGCCTGGGTTTACTCTTGGGAGAGTGGCGATGGAGCGGGTGCAACCCGATGAAGAGGGTAGGGGGGCCCATCACTTTTTCACCGGATGTTCCTCGGATGTTACCGACTTTGTAATTTTCATTTTTTTCCCCCGTGGCTTTTCCGCTGAATTCGATGTTCACGCGACACGCGTGCCCGCAATTGCGCAGTGGAAGGAATATAACGTGAACTCGTATCGGAGGTGTTTCCAAGTTCTAACCGTCGGTTGAATGAGAAACCCGACAGATTTATGGAAAAGGTATTCAGGACCAAGGGCCGAAGGTACGACGAACGTTTACTGCTCAAATTCATTTTCACCATTCGAACATAGCTCACGAATCATGAATTTTGCTTGCGTGTCAAACGAGCAGTAAAGGTTTAATCATCTGTAACAACACATGGTTTAGATTCTTTTTTTATGTCATCGCATTGCATTTTATAATAATTCATTTATCCTCGAGTCAGATATAATCGTTCGGGCGATCGGCGTGAACGTACAACCAGTGGAACTAAATGAAAAATCGTATGTTTCGTCACTTGAATCACTGTCAAGGGATCAGTTTATGACCTCGTTATATTCCTTCCATTAGCTGTGCCGTAGCTGTCCTCGCGCCTTCTCGAGTATCGTCCATTGGAACTACGTGAAAACGCGACCCTTTCCAACGTGGGTGTTGTCCACGAAAGTCCCGTACTTCTCGGTCGTTTCCAGAAATTGTTACGTATATTTTCTCTTCAAATATCTACTCGTCATTTAGAAAGTACGTAGATGCGGTAGAATATCGTACCCGGGTCGTGGTTAAGGCGAGAAACATTGCATTCGGCTGATACCACTGCAATTAACGATTTTCGATGTTTTAATAGCATAGCACGTTCTGTGTATGGATGATAGAAAATCTTAGAACCAAGTAATGATTGTTGCTCGTCGGACGTTAGCATGTCTATGTTGCATGGTTGTGGATATATCTTAATAGGCAATAGATCTTATGACTAGTTTAGATACTGCTGGGAACTTTAACAAGTCACAGTAGAACCTATCATCGTTACTATAGAAGACACTACACTCTGTACTTTATCGGTAATTTATTTGAAATTTTATTCAGTGAAGATACAGTTAATGAAATTATTTTTCAACTTCACGGACCGATTACTTAAAAAAAAAATCCTATCTTACGTTTAATTCGATGAAGATGAAATATGGCTAGTAATAAAGAGTTCAAGCAACGGTCCATCTTTTTTTATAAACTGCTTATGCAAGCTCTATTGCTAAAAATAGTCTATACTTATATGAAAGACTGTCTTTGACCAATTGTACATTCAGCTATTCTAATGGCTTAAACGAATAACTGAATTAACATGCAAAGTTAATCAAATGCAATTTCGGTCCTCGTCGTCATAAATATTCACGAATTCTGTTCACGCGTAGAACTCTCTTTCGGCTCATTGCGAAGTTAGAGCATGACAAGGCAAATAGTCGTTGACAGTGGGGAAATCTTTAATTATATCGGTTTTGAGCATGTACATTTTCAATTTATGCTCTTCTTTAATGAACACTCGAACTGATCTCTCGTGGTTTGCGATCGTTACAATTGGTGTTAGATGGGTAGATGACCGTATCTTCTCTATGAACGCGTCACGAGAAAGCTAACTATTAGCTACGATAGGAAAAATGAAATATATTTTAGAATGGGAAATGTAGTTGGCTGAGCATCGGGCTACGCCCTAACTCCTTTCAAAATTCACGTATCTCCCCTCGTCCCTGGGGGACAAACCAAAAGAATTGCCACTCAGATGTAAGATTTATACAAAATCGATCATTCCTTTTATCCTTCCTCTTTATCTTCAGCAAAGACACTATCTCTTAAAACTTTCATCTGAGATCAATCTATCCAACGTAACACTTGCAGTGTTACTGAGGTCGTCGATATAGGCTTGCGTAACGTTAAAATAATCACTGGAGAAAAGAAAGAAGTGCATACGCGAGGGTGTCTATTTCTAGCGGCCGACAGTCTTGTTGCGTACATTAAATTCACCTGCGTACATATTCTTATAAAATATACTCGACCTCGATAGCCTGTATATTTTCCTAATTCTGCGTGCATCATCCAAGAAGCCTAAATGANTTAGAATGGGAAATGTAGTTGGCTGAGCATCGGGCTACGCCCTAACTCCTTTCAAAATTCACGTATCTCCCCTCGTCCCTGGGGGACAAACCAAAAGAATTGCCACTCAGATGTAAGATTTATACAAAATCGATCATTCCTTTTATCCTTCCTCTTTATCTTCAGCAAAGACACTATCTCTTAAAACTTTCATCTGAGATCAATCTATCCAACGTAACACTTGCAGTGTTACTGAGGTCGTCGATATAGGCTTGCGTAACGTTAAAATAATCACTGGAGAAAAGAAAGAAGTGCATACGCGAGGGTGTCTATTTCTAGCGGCCGACAGTCTTGTTGCGTACATTAAATTCACCTGCGTACATATTCTTATAAAATATACTCGACCTCGATAGCCTTTATATTTTCCTAATTCTGCGTGCATCATCTAAGAAGCCTAAATGAATTTCCATGAAAAAGGGAGTCCTCCGAGTGGTAAAAAACATATCCTGTACACGTCCTGATAAGATTTGGGTGTGGCTGACATTAAGTCGTATCTTTCGTACACGTTCATTTGATGTTATAAAATATTTTTTCTGCGGTGAATATTCGAACCTCCGATCAAACGTCAGAGGATTTAATGCACAAGATATAGCCGATCGTTATTAGTCAGAATTGAATTGCTAAAATAAATGCAACCGTGTGCCAATGATTTTGGGACTGAAATAACGACCTTTCGTTTGAGCCGGTGGTGTCAATCGCCGTTACCGTCATATCGGTGTATCGTACGCAGTTCGCATCGTATATTTTTGGCGACTCGCCCTTCTGCACGCAGTGGAATCGTTGCACGATTGTTCGTTTGCAACAGGATCCTGCCACATCCAGGTATATTACGAAACGAACCTCGCGCCCCTCTGAACGATGCAACGTTTCGTTATCTAATCAATTTGCATGATAAATGCACCGGCCATTCGACGATTATTATCATCTCCCTTGCCGCTGTTTATATTGTGAATCGCTGATTAATGATATCGATCCTTCTCCCTAATCCCTTTATACCAACTCGCGTTGGGCGATCTCCAACCGGATTTTATCCTCTGCTTGTTAAGCCATTTGCATCACTCATGAATATTCTAATTAAAGTTTTTTCCATAAAATAATCGCTTTAACGATAGTTGGAATAATAATGGAAACGAACCGTTAGATTGAAATTAGGTCAGATTATGAAGGTTCAGAAGGATTTTGAAAGACAACGCGTAATCTTTCGAGCACAGCCCGCATTTAACCGCGTTGAAAGAAGCTGGTCTGTATAAAAAATGCAGGGGAGCAGAGCTGCGGGCGCATCAGCTGTAAATGATCGCATGACACATTCATGACAGTCGGTAGCGGTCGCCCAGAGAACTAGGTCAATATTACGGCGCGTCGCGTTCTCCAGGACTCGACGCGGGCGTACAATAGAAAAATTTTTCAATTAGAATTGAATAGGATCGAACCGCACGTGTCACGTACCTGTCATCGGCGATGGGTTAATCTAATTTTAGGAAAACTCCGATCCAACCTCTCCTGTAAATCGTGCAAAAAATGCAGAAAGCGTGTCGAGGAATCTCGGCCTGAAATCGCTTGTTCCGGCGGGCTTCGATTTGCTCCAACGGCGATCGACGCGATTTCTTTTGAATATGCAGTTTCACTTTTTCATGTAAATTTAGCAGAGGTGGTTCTCCGCGAAAGAGTCAGTCGGGAATAATTTTCTTGTCATTTTTATCTGTCAGCTGATTGCGCCTTTCAGAGTATACTGTCAGTTTTGCTTACCTGCCTTCGATACGATTTCTTTTCATGGTAAAAGTTAATCCCAGAAGCCAATTTTCGTGAAAAGGCTCGTAGGAGAGTCAATATTATCCCACATTTTCATCCCCCGGCTGAAAGCCGTGTCGACCGACCCAGTTCCAGTTCCTTCCCTCCGTTTGAAAAATCGGCGAACACGTTGCCGGCTGTCTTCCTTCGCGGTGGAACTTGGTGGGTGTTTGCGTTGCGTTACCCGTTACAAGAAGGTCGATCACGTTACCGTCTCACGTGCCCTGATCCATCCGGATCAATATGCGGCTCAACTTTCGCGTCATTCGCGACACACAAATTTTCTTTAAAAAATTTTTCCGCAGCTCTCGTTGCTTATCAAACGGAAATTGCGTTAAGTACATATGAAACGGCATCAAATGGATAATACACATAATTATACTTTAATGTAAAACTGAAGGGAAATTTTGTTTTTCGACGCCAGAAACGTTTCGTACAAAGATCTGCGGTTGATTGACAAGACGAGTATTGATCAAGGCTGGAACACGTGCGGTTGCGGGTGGTAAAAATGATAACTGATAACCAATCGATAATTTCGTGATGCATCGCTCGATCGGCGTAATGACGCTCGGATTTATAAATAATCGCGTGTGATACCCGATTAAGTAATTACGAATATCGATATCTCGCGGTTGCCAGGCAGGACGGAGACAGCACTGCTGGTACCGGTACCAGCGAGCCAAGTTATCGATTATCCTTATGTCCTCTCTGTCTCTCTCGCTCTCACGTTCTTTGAGCTTCCCCCGATTTGGAGTCAGAGTGGACATCTTCTTCCAGTTTAAACATTTTCATATCCACTCTCGCTTAGTGATCGATTCTAATCAATTCCGACAATATTGTGAATAGTCATTGACGTTCCAATCGGTGCATAATCGTAACAGTGGAAACTGCTAATGCAAATGTTAGTTCATCTCGTGTAGATTATTAAGTCGCTATTTTCACCCTCGCAGTTATAATCTTGTTAAAAAGCACAGAGCTTTGTGAAACTCATGTTTTATGAATTCATTTCATGATACAAAAATTGAGGATAAGGAGAGCCACGTGTATATGCAATTAATGCATATTAAAAATGCTCTTTGTCGATGGATAATTAGCAAGGAAATTCTGCTACTTTGTAGATGTTAATAGAGAATAGATTTTCAAGTCTCGATTTTACGAACATTGAACTGCCTCGAGCACTGTGAAACTTATTGCACGGATTTCATAATACAGAAGTTGAGAAAATCAGTGATAAAGAGAATCGTAGTTATATAATTAATGCATATTAAAAGTGCTTCCTACTATCGCCCACGCGGTGATTACTACACGTATCAGAATGCTACTTATCCTCATCTAAAGTGCAACTTCAAAATTGAAGTCTAGTGGTGACTTTGTCGAGATGTTCGACTCTATCCCCTTTAACGGAGGGCAGTAAGATTTCGAATATTTCGCTGCGGCAGAAAATTCCTCGTCTAACTAATTACTCGCGGTAATAGGTTTTAAATTACGAGCTGATTGCCGTCCATCGGTTTCCGTTCGACTTTCTTCGTTTCGCTCCTGTTTCAACGACATATAGATAAGGAAATATGTATAGCCGATTTGGCCAAGGGACTTTCTAATTTGCTCAACGTGGCTCATCACGTTCCAAGAAAGAGTATCATCGCCAAAATCATGTTTCAAATCCGCGTTGCCAACTCGTTATGCGAGATGAAGCTAATCTTATCGTAGATCGCGAAGATTTCGGCGTTGCATAATGAAAATCGTGATTAATCGAGAAAAAAATTAGAAATAGGAAAGCAGCGATTGTGTAATGGAGGAAATTTACGCGTTCAAAGAACCCAAACGTCTTTTATCTTCGCGTCTCCCAGGACAGACGCAGCGCGTCATGTGAAAGATACCTCTAGCTAATCGCTGAAAGCCGAAATTGATAAATTCCACGACGCAGTTCGCAGTTTTTGTTCGGAATATCGCTTTTCGTTATCCAATCAAAGGTCATCGCGTGCTCGTTAAGATACCCGCTTCTCGGTAATATATTTTAGGCTTTAGACTAAGCAACGAGTATTTAACGATCATTTATCTATTAATTGATAAAATCCTAAATCGTAGAGCAAATATTCTATCTAAATGCGTAGTCAAAATGCATCGATCGCGATTAAGGTACCATAAGCCCGTACATAAAAACAATGACAAAGCATTGAAGATTTAACAGTTATTAAATGTTACGTTGATGACAAAATTACGTTATGCAAAATTTCCGAAATTTTGTTTTATAATAGAGAAATAGTTAAACATTTTTACTTCCATCACCGAAGTTACTTCCTTAAACTTTTGTCAGAGATCTTACGGCTCTTACAACCTTAATTAATGGTCGTTGATAAAATCCAGTTATTCGTAGCGTCTTGCTCATCCCTAAAAAAAATTCTGCATAATCCATGCACTGATTACCATATTGACGCTAGACATCCTGTCGATTATTCCAAACACGGTCATCCGAGTCACACATGAATCTCGTGCTTTCCAGCCAACCGCGTCGCGCCATTGAAGTTTTCCCCATTAGACAACATTCGCCGGCTAGCCCACGTACTCGCATAAATTAATTAATTATTCAGATTACACGTGCACCGTAGGCATGCTCTCTGAGTCATCTCATTTTCCATCAAAGTTTCCATGGAAACTGAATTTAATAAATGATCCCTTAACTTGTTGTCTGCGTTTCGCCCGCGAGTTTACGTTCGCCGAAAGAGTTCCAGCGGCAAATTACGGTCACTTTACCTCGTTAAACGTCTAGTAGAACCAGCGTGCTCGGCACGAGGTTTCTTCCCTTTGTACGGCCAGAAGTCCGTTTGCGAATCATTATATAAGATTTCGAGAGAGTTTGATAAACTAATTAACCAACCTCGTTGAAATATGAAAGTCAGACGTGAAAAACGCGATCGATGGGAACGGGTGTTTTAGTGCTTCTAAGTATCCCGAGTCGCGTCAGAGCGTCACGCGATTAATAAATTCGTTCGGGAATCGAAATTCAATTGGAGTTCTTCTTCGGAGGATTTCTAGCGAATTCGAACAGCCGATTCTATTAGAATCTACGAGGTCAAGATCGCTGATCGATCGTTAACGAACGGATGCAATAGTTCCCTTCCAGAGGCGGTCGGAAGAAGCTAATGAACGCGGATGAAGCGCGCATTTTTGGATTTATTAATAACGCGAAAACCTGGTAACAAGCCAACCAACTTGTTTTTCCGTCGGCAAGGTCAGCCTCGGTGGGTTGCGTTACGAGCGCGCGACGAGAGACGAGCGCGTTGACTCTCCGTCTATCCCGGCCCATCCCGCGTTTTCCCTGTGACACAGTTCGCCGAGTCGAGTTTCCCCGAGCGGGAAGCATCTCCGACCCCGGGAAACCGGCGCCAGTTTCGAGCAAAGTGGAAGGCGGGGCCGGGACAAAGGCTAGCCAAGAATGGAACGGTAAAGGGAAGCTGCCGTTTGTAAGCGTGACACTGCTCCCCTCACTTTTCTCTCTCTCTCTCTCTCTCTCTCTCTCTCCTACGTGGTCGTTGCACGCGGAGATCCGACTACGGGAATAAAGGAACCTCCACCGTGCATTATTTCGGATCGATGCCGTGAATTAACCGGAATAGAAGTCGACGTTGGACGTCCGCTGAATCGTCTGAAGTCTCAATTCAACGTTCCTCGTCCCTTTCACGATCACTCTATTCGTTGATCATCCCGACACTTTCATCTCCGTCGCCACTTTATCCGAGTTATTCAAACAGTTTCATTAAAATCTCTACTATTAGTTGCACGTAAATCATCCGATCTCCCTTGGGTCAGGAGATAAAATCTTACTTTCTCGGGTATTCTGTTTGTTTCTTCATTGGTAACGTTAATAGATACAGAGTGCACCCATTCAACTTCACCTGCTTCTCTGTTTACGTGTCTTGAAAACCAAGCAAACATCGCCAGGGAAGAGGTATTGTGTTTTTGCGGCGATAAAGGTGTTTCGGCATGATCTGGGTTTGGTGCACGGGTACACGATTATCGGGTTGCTGATTAACAGTTTGCAATTGCGGTGTACGTAATAATATGTACAGGTCAGTGGGCTATACGTTTTCTCGATGTGGAGCAAATTGGGTGTGGCTCCAGCTCTCCTGCTCGCCACCAGAGGACTTTCGAACCCTCTTCACCACGGGTTTATTTAAATTATCGATCTCTTTCTGTAAATCGATCAGGTCGAAATCTCCTCGCTGGTAATCTGGCTGGCACATCTATCCGAAGATTTCCAACGGGTTCGAACTTCCACCCACCGCGACAATCCGGTTGAGAGATTAACGAGCTTACCGTAGAGGCTGATGCGCCGAGGGTGGAGCTTAAATTTCTGAACCCAGTTACGCGACTAACGGGTAAAAAGTTTCTCCAGCGAAACTTCGGTATCAAAAATAAAATCAAATTTTAGTTTGGTATTAGACACTTTTTATCGTATGAATTGGAAGACGTTTTAACTCCTCTCGGCGAAACGAGATTGTGCCCTTTAACTCGGCGCAAGGTCGCCGATATGTAGATCGAAAACGTGGATTAGAGAAATCGAGGGCCTGATCTCAATCGTATTACGCTCGAAATGGCTGGCATTAAAGTCGACCGATCAATTTCTCGCGGCACGGAGAGCCGTGCAGTTACATTTCGCCGGTTATTCACGGCGACTATTGTTCCACGGTTACTCCACGATTTTCAGACGGCAGCATTCACGATACCGAAAGTTCAAGTTGAACTTGAATATACATCATTCGTTTCTGATCGGTAATTAAAAAAAAATAAATTAATTGAACGTGTCATGGATTGTTTAAATTTAAATTGATTAAAAAATGGCGTGGAAAATTAATAGCAATTCATTGCTCGATTTTTTGCTTCGATCCATTTTCTCACAGCGATGCTCGATCGAACGACGACTGGTCGTCGAAAGCGCCGCTTCGCTGGTAGGAGAGTGGCTCCCTCGTTTTCCGGAGAACGGTCGAGGTTCTCCGTTAGTAAGGCAGAACGCGCACGGTACGAGGAGGAATCCCTTTTTCAAGCAGATAATCGGTACCGCGTTTTGGAGGGCAATCGATAAACGCTTTTCATCTGTGTTAGAGCTAATCCTTACGGCTCCGGTTTAAATGGGCACGCTTTAGGAATTGAATTGATTGACTTAGCGGAGCACGCCTTTGTTGCATATATATCTATTATACTTGTAAGAGACACACGATCTAGTTGTTTTCACCCTACACAATACGATTAGAATTGATTATTTTTATGGAAATGCCGCAGTGTCGTTTATTGTTTCATTTTCAGGTCATCCGGCTGGCAGTGTAACTTTAAAAAAAGGTAATGCTCCGATTGCTACTATAGATGCTCTTGACGTAAGCAATCTCAAATATATATACGAACAGATGATTTTGCACCTGAGGATCAAGTCGTATTTTTTATTTAATGATTTAATTAAATAGAAAAAGAATGAAATATGTTCACGTACAAAATCATCGGTTCTTATCTTTAGTACTTGGATCTTAGAAAATAAATTTCAAACTTTAAGAATTATTTTATAGAATTTATCAAATAGAAATTTATAATACGGATCCAAGTAGTAAATGATTTTTAGCTTTAAAATCATTAGATCACTCATCCACTTCACTCGTTCCATCTAGAATCTTAAAGATCATTTTTATTTTTTGAATTCACGTCGATTTCGAGAAATGTCAGCGATATCACAGACCAGCCGACGAACACGTGTCGCGAGAATTTCGAAATAGTAGAGAACAGGCGAGATAACGTTTTGACGATTTCCTTAATGCGTATTTCGAGGAAAAACACCTTCGTAGAAAAATGAAATTGCACTACAAAGCGTTTCTATGCTCGAGTTTAATTTCTGACTCTAAACGCTGTACGCTTTTGAAAATTGCGACTTGGCTAACGTGGCTGATCGCGAGCAAGGAACGCGTCCCGCGGGAAAGTTCGGATACTCGCGCCTGGACCCATTGATTTGTCATCTCGGCGAGCCGGGAATCAGCTGTTCGCGAGGCTGCCCTTGACGAACACGCGTTCACCATTCCCCATTCATGCGGCGAGTCGAGTGCCTCGCCGGGTTCAACTCTCTCTTTCTCTCTCTCTCTCTCTCT
>SHCU01000075.1:101711-119524 GCA_004307685.1 Ceratina australensis | reverse complement strand
CCCTCTGTTACCATTATTATACGATTCGATCTATTATACTCGAGTGATTTCGAATTAATCTCTGCACCGGCCTCGCTCTTATTGATCACAGTCAATAACGTGCTCGACTGTAATTCGCCTGATGTCTGGCCTTCGTTCCCGTATCGATTTCTTACACATTGTTACAATCTCGATTATCGAAAATCAGTAAAGGGAATACTATTCAAAAGTGAAATTTCTCTTTTCGGAAAATATATTCCTTTAAATATTGGACATAGCTTTTTATCACATTTCTTTTTAAACATTTTTAATTATACTACTTTCTAATAATAGGTTCAAATAATAATCCAACAAGGAAGAATTCATTTGAATGATTTAAACACTTTAGTGACTCAGAGAGACCACAGTGTAGAAGTCACTGCGTAAGACAAATCAGATTTCAAGGAGAATAATAATGAATTTTGTTAGCCGATGAAAAGTGCATAGAGAATGATTATTTGTATTAACAGCAATCAGAGGTAAACAAATGTTAAATTCTAGTAGTTACTGTTCAGGCTTCCGGGTGTAAACCGTCTATCTTTGCACAATAGATTCACTGAGATAATAGACTCTTTGTTTCCTAATAAAACTTGCCGCATTCTTGCGGTAGATCAAGACATTTTTCCAGAAGTAGATGGCACGCGTCCAAAACCTATAAACAACAGTCATATATTTCTCGGTTCAGATTCTCGTAGAGATTGTACGGATATAAATTGCATTTGGAAACTGTTTATCAAATTTCGGTTCGCGCGCAAAACGTTTTCAACTATTCGATGACTGGCTCTGTTGGTCGAGCTCCTACTAATCCCTTGAATCCTTACATGTGATATTCTGACGCAGCTCGACGTTAGAAATCACCCTTTTACAGCCGAGCGAGAATAGACGAATGAAGCTTGTGACTTCAAAGAAATTTTTATTCGTAGAATTTATTTGACCGGATTAAAGAAACGACCGTCCTTCGTTTTGAGTATCTCACATTTTTTCTGGAAAACAGAACGTGTCTCGAGATAAGCTTATCGATGATACCAGACACAAAAATTCTGGATACGTTTGAACAATTGTATACTTGAGATCGATTTTAATCCCGTTATCGAAGCGGGTTAAGGATAATGATTGAACAGAGTTTTCTACTTTCCTCACGGAATTCGGGGAACGTCATCTGGATCACGGTATAACTTTTAGATCGAAACTTCAGTACGCTTACTAACCAGAAGCGAACTATCGAGTGCGCTCAAAGGGTAATTCAATTTAACCGTGTAGTTTAATGCAATTAATCTCGAACCTCACAATTTCGTTGTTCCTAGAATTTAGGGGCCGTTGATCTGATCTCGTTGATACATGCTAATTAATTCACTAGAGACTATTCAACTCCTGACGGTTATGTAAACTGTTAATTATACGGAATAACAATAATCGATCGAATTTTTATCTCAGGAATAAAACACGAATTTCATGTTCTTTAAATTGAAGTTGACGCGCCGAAGAATTATTAATATCTAAATCTCACGTTTTTTTTCAGTATTCAAACGATCTTATTATCTCTTCGCTAAGGGGAACAAGGATTCATTAAAATTTTCCATCGGCTGTGCAACCTTCGTAACGAAACTAACCGATAAGACTGCGCGACGTAAGGTTACAGGTGTTGAGATGATAATGTAGTATAATTAAAACTCAGCACGCGTGCTGTTACTTCAGCTCTGAAGACTTAATTGCTATCGAATGGTAGAGAGTAGTTTCGAGGCAATGACATCTAGTGATTGATCGTAAAATACTTTTTCTGAGATTCTCGTATATTTTTATGTTAGTTTTTTTAGTGCCGATATTTCGCGCGTAGTCTCACGCGATTTCGAAAGGAACATCGTTTATTTTTGCGATCATCGCCGCCGGCAACACAACTGGTTCCTTCTATTAATAGTTATGGCGTTATCCATTTTCGCCTGTATTCTAGCTAGCAACCGGTTGGCAAAAGAATGACTCATCGAGCAATTTTATATGTTCAGATAGTTCGATATAAAGTTCATGATTTAAAAATTAACGATCAATGATATCGAGGTTTGTAAGGAGTGAATTTGAATTTTGTCGAAAATTGTATTGGTCATGTTGTTAGAGAATTGGCAGCTCTAGCAACGTGACGGCATCGTCGCGGGTAATTCTTAGCCGGTCTCAGACGAGAACGTCAGTGATGACGTCGCCAGGTTTAAACGCGTTTGATCGTTGTCCAACAGAAATTCTTCAAGAGCGCGACTCTTTTTCTCGCGGTTGCTCTTTTGACGGCACGCCAACAGCCTTTGAGTCGAGAAGTGTTTCACCTCCAGTGTTTCTATTACCGTCGAATGTCAGGAGCATATCGCGAATTTTACCAAAAGATCTTTTCACGCCGGCTAATTAAAATTCATTTCTCGAACCGCTCGTAAACCTTGCGAATTTTAGGACTCGTTCGTTCAATTCTAAGGAGTGCGCTGATAGGTGAAAAAATTAATATTTATCAGGGAATCTTCTTGTCAGATTTGCAGGCAGAGACATTTTTATCATAGTTTTTCCAGTTGGTCCAGCAGGTCGAAACTCATTGTTAGACAGAGATGCCTTGAAACTCTTAACGTAAAAACGAGGGAAAAGAAGAGAGGAAAGAGATGATAGAGATAGTGCAGGTAACGAAAGGACAAAAAGTAGGTAGCTAGCCAGGTAAAGTTTGTTCTGGTGGAAAATCAAGTAACAACCCGAACTACTACATCTGGTTACAAGAGGTTGAAAATACAAATGAAAGAAACGCAGAATCATAAATAAAACGAGGAAGGGAAAGCAAGTGAAGCTAAAATCCTATCGCAAGGGTGGCGGACACAAGTCGCTCGAATGATTCGGTGGAACGTGACTTGAGAATGATCGTCATTCGACCGATTCGTTTAATTATAGAATGCGAAGAAGTACGGAGACCTCGCGTGTGTTGCCTTTATGACATTTTCTCAAACCGATCATTGTTCTCCACGTGCCGCTAAATTTGAACTTTGTTACCGCCGTTAAGTGATACACATCGTGTTAATTAACGCGATTGACGAAGCGGTTGGCTGGTAGCGACGGGGACGTGATAAATTATTTGTATTAGAATCGGAGAGTAACGAGAATTCTAAATAAATGAATTTGGAGAACCTCTTCGGGGGCATTGCGCCTCTTCTGGGTAGAGATCAAAAGAGGACGGATTGATGTTTTTCGAAATCCGATCTTACCTTGTAGTTTCTCGCGGGAAAACTGCCAGCGCTTTTTTAGAATTCGCGAAACGCAGGAGCAGTCGGATTAACATTCCTCAAAAGTTCTGTCAATCTCAGAATTTTGTATAAAATAATTCGAGACACGATTAAATATATAAATCGAGGGGCTTCGAAGGTAAAATGTTAGTGTGAATGGCAAATGTGAATGTTTCCATTCAGACACGTATCCCCCGTGGCTAAAGTCTTGTCACGCGAATTGGCAAGAATTCCATCCGGCCTAGTCACGTTTCTTCACGTTCGCCGAGGAACCCTCGAGCTAGTGCTTTATCGTTTTCTCAGAATTTTAATCGCGGGAAAATCTCGCGGCGATTGTCCCTGGCATGGAAAAATCTGAAGCGTGGGTGATAATCGGCGATCATTTCTTGGAGCAACAGTAATTTGTTAGAGGGAAACAATTAGATGAGCGAGATTCCTTGGAATTTCATGAAAACCGATGACGATGTATTGAAGTCCTCTTCACGGTTACATGAGCTATAAAAACTCTGATAAAAGTTTAAGATATGATATCTCTTTATGATTGTATCTAACACTTGAGGAAAGTATTCACAAAGGAATTATAAAGTTATTAATCGGACGATAGGCAACCCTTTGCCGCTATTGTAAGAAGCCAACTGTGTTACGCAGCGAAAGGCATTTGGTAGTCTGACGAAGTTGCTCCACCCTCGCGGGCACGTTCGGCCGATCAAAGCGAAACAGTTGCCACGAAAGTCACGTAGACGGACGGGTGCATCTTGCGTCAAGTTGGCATCCGTTGACGCGTGCTTCCGCCACGGTGTATCCGAAAACGTTCACGAATTTTAATGTCGAACGCGTACGGACGTGTAACACACCCTTTATAGGAAGCTGGAATGCAGGGATTGCGCAAAACAAGGCCGCAACCCCTTCCAAGAGAAATCGTACCGCGCGTTGCAAAATGCAAATTCATTTGTACTTGACATGCATTAGATCAGCGTTTCATTTTCACGTTTCTGGTTTCCCTACAATCGTTTAGCAATTAGCTTGTCATACTCCTTAATGAAACGAGAGTTAAATCAGGTTTGCCGATTTCTTGGAATTGCTTAAATGTTTTTTTTTGTATGGGTGTTAACAAGCGGTCGGTCATTGACTGGTTTCGAATATTATCAAAGAAAACTAGGTATTGTCAGATAATTATTGATACAGTTTGATCTTATGCACACCTCTAACCGTGGCAAGCCTTTGACGTCACAATGATCTCTGTACTCGATCCAGAGGAAACCGCACGGTCGACGTCATTCCCTTTATTGAACGGATGAATTATCGCCTTGTTCCCGCGAATCATCGATTTAGGAATCATTGATAAATAGCTCCGTTTGATCCCCCGTTTCGGATATGTATCGCGTTCCTTGCAGCCTTATTTTTCAACTTCTAAGAAATCAGATATTTCGAGAAATAGTTATTACTAGACAGAGAAATTTATTTATCCAAGGAAGATAAAAGATTAAGTATAAATTACAATTCTTAAGATGCAGAAATACATTCCTAGTTATCAGTCTAGTACTTAGTTATTAGGGAATTTATGTCATTCGATATCATGAATTCTTTTACATTTCCCATGGATACAATTTTCGTATGGATGCATAAAAACCTGCAGTCTAATTATGGCAACGTTTCATGAAAGCCCAAGAGAGATACGAGAGTGAATATAGAGTATGCCCGACCCTGAGAGAGCCCGCGTTATTGATTATATGGGAACACCGTAATTTCGCTTTGCTCTTACCCGTAACAGCCTATTATTAAACGCGTATTCTCGGGAGAACTGATTCTAGCAGAATTTTTAGCATCGTTACACGCGTTTCGAGATCTTAATTCGCCTCGTGACTCGTAGACCTTAAAGTTATATGAGTCGTAATATCTCTCACAAGAGATCAAGACACGATAGAATAATTATACACAATATTTCCAGCGGTATGCTTTTAAGAAATTAATTTCCTCAAAATTCAGAAAATTGCAGATTCAACAATAAAAATCGGTTCCTTTACTCGGCGATAAAATATGCAAAGATCGAGGAATTTCTACAATTAGCTTCGTATAATGAATGAGGGAAGAAAAAACTGAGACAAATCGTTTACGGATGTATGCACGAAAATTTAGCAGCCGAAGAGGAGCGCGTGTCTCGTGAGGCAATCGGCTGGTACTTTTTGTCCCGCGCAAACCCGCTAATTGCCGCCACGAAAATAGAACTACGAATAGCAGTGGGGAAGTAAGTACACGGGCCACTTCGCTCCGCGAACCCTTTCAAGTTTCCTTTTGTCTCTAATTGCGATCAGCTAGCCACTTGCTCGGCCCGGCAGCTGACTCCATTCCGGATCATCTGGGATCACGTGTTTCACGTATGCCGTTAAAAACAGACCGTTTCATAGTAATTACACTGACTATTTTTATGCCAAATTAAGTATTCACGCGTTTAAAAATTCGAGTCAAATAAAGATCTGTCTTTGTATGCTTTGTAGTTTCTGCATACTCAATTTTTTCTGTCTTTTCAATAACTTCTGCGTATTCAATGTGTCCACGTGTAAATGCGTTTGAACGAAGAGTACGCAGGATAAATTATTGTAACAGAATTTGGAGAAATGAAAAAGTAGGAAAATTTCGGATTAATTGGTATACTCTTCGAGCCACTCAGCTTCTTCCTTTGGTCTCCGTGAAGAGACCTGGAAGCCCGCCAGAACGGTATCAACCGGGTGACGACACTATCCCGAATCTAGATTAGTGTGAACGAACTTTGTCCTAAAATCTCGTTCTTGTGCTACGTGTCTAGGTCTTTCTCTTCCTCGAAACCCCCGTCTTCTACGAATACACAAATCATCATCGTCTATACAAAAAGAGATTTTGTTATCACTTCCGACATCGTGACATGTAGCAGCTTCTGCATCAGATACGCAGTCTGATATCAAATCACCCAGATCTACGAGTACGTATACTTCTTGATGATGTACGAAAAAAACTTGTTTTAAAATAAAATTGACGCATGTGACGAAGGTTAAGAAGTGATTGATTAATGACGTCGATACATTTACGTTTGCGGTTTCGATATGATAACATTTCCGTAATAGCAGCATCCCGATATAAAACCATTCGATAACCCAGACCAATTCTGGATTATCTGAAATTGTTGTCGTGCTTTAGTAATATTATTAACATATGTAAGATGTACATCCGTCGTGGTCAAAAAGCTATGAAGGCAGATATCAAAAATGAATGTTTTTGCCTCCTGGAACTTCAAGAATCTAAAAATTTAGTTCCTTGTGTTCCTTCATTCCGTATACAAAACAGGAAACTTATACGAGACCCTAATACTACCTCATGTATGCGAGTGAACGTCCTCCGCTTCTTCTCTTCTTTTATTAAATTCATGCTATCTTTTGTCAGATGATCGATATAGTAATATACGAGATATGTACTTAGTCAGAAAGTTTCTATAAAATAATATATGGATGATTTATAGAGGTATGAAAACGGGATCAATAAATCGTCGTTCCGCTCCGGTGTCATCGTCCTCCGTAGGTGCTATAGACGTCATCGTGAATTTTTGTTCAAGCTCGGTTTCAGCTTATAAATTATCCAGCCTGTTCGAGCCGGAGGAGCTTTGAAACTCTGGCTTTCGACACACTTACTGCGAATAAACGGACAATTCTAAAGAACGAGTTCCTTATCGCGTATCGGTAACCTCATCGAAAATTAATCATCCTATCTCCGCTCGGCTATACGTAGCTCCACTTGTTTGTTTCTCTCTCCGTTCCAAAGCGAGCGCTGAAATGAAAACTGGTGAAACTTTCCGAGGAAGCTACGTACAATGACCTCATTGGGTTTCGGACCAGCTTCGGTAAGTATAAAAAGTGTGGCACGTGTACGTAGGGCCAAACAAGATTTGATGCCAGATTTGAAAGATATTTGGATAAGATCTTCAAGATTTTTTTCTCAGGATCTAATGCATAGAAAATCCTGAAAATTTGGGTAAATGTACTACTATATGAAGAGAATATGTGAGCAATGAGCAACCCGATTTGTCGACTTTCAATTTACCAAATTTTTCAAATTACTCTCTCTCTCTGTAATCCCTGATCCTCCTCGGTCAGCCTCGTAAATTTTCTCGATTTTTTCAAGTTGCTGTATCTCGAGATCTAATGTATAGAAAGATCTGAAAACTTGGGTAAATGTGCTACTATATCAAGAAAATATCTAACCATATTTTCAACTCAATCGGCAAATCTTTAATTATTATCAAACTTTGAAGCGCTTCTTCAGATTTTTGCGATTTTTTTTCCATTTTCTGTTTCTCCGGTTCTAGCGAATGAATTTAAATAAAAAAATTCAGAGATACACTTTTAAACAAGTAGAGTGAGCCTGAATATTTACAATTCCATCGATCGATTTCTTATATTAAAAACAATTTATGCAAATCGCGTTTTTCAAAGATTTTCAGATATTGCCTAATAAAATCTCTCACATTCTTTTCCAGGAATTTAAGATATGGAAAATACTTAAAATCATAAGAATTCTTCTATTGTATTTGTTCCAAAACCAGAATATTTCCAAATCGATTTTAAGTAGAGTCAGTTTTAAATACATTTACCAAAACTGGTCTAAAATTCATCGAGGTCATTGTACAACAGGAGCAACTGGTTTAAAAATAACAGGGCTCATAGGAAAGTTTCAGCTTCTCTGTAAAAAGCACCGATCATGTTTTCCAGCGAGAGGAAAGTTTGAACGTTTCTCAAAACATTTTGTTTCTTCCATGTACCGTCGGAAAAGAGGGATTTAAATAGAAAAATATTCTTTCTTATCGGCTGACTTTCGGAGCGTATAAAACGCGAGTGGGTTTTATTCGGAACTTCGTAGAGTCGATAAACAAATAAATTTCAGCAGCGAGAACTTTCACGAAACGGTTCATCGATATTCAAGCGGTACTCTTAAACCGAGGTCTCATCAGCTGTCCGCGTTATTGCCTCGCGGAACCGAGCCTCCAGATTCTCATCCTGGCTGCTACGTACACTATCGTTCGAAAGTCTCGAACAGCTTCTTTGCTCCTCGCTTTATAAAGTTTCTACAAGCTATATAATTTATTTATAATTACGCTTTTATTTTTAATTGCGATCTCCATACGCGAAGTGGAAGATCATGTGCCTAGAAAGTGTTCCGTTCGCTCAAAAAATGCTCGAGACTTTCTAGCATCGGTGTAGACGATTTCGGTATCGGGTACCCGGCCACTGAATGTGTGTCCATTGGTAGGAAAACCGGTTGAAGTGAGGTAACGAAATTAGTTGGATACAAATTATTTGAATTTCGTTTTCATACTATTTCTATTGTCTCACTTCCTCCGGCTGCTCGGCTTATTTCAGTACACACACTCCCGTGGGTGTAAAGGTGATATTGTTTTTGCAAAGACACCGGCGGTGTTTGCGAAGTTCGCAACGCGGTGCACAGATCTCACGTGCAAGTTTCACTGCCGCTCGGAGCCTGTTATCGGGTTATTACGGCTAAATATAGCAACTGCTCTAACCAGTATTCAAACAACAGTGATAGATACTTCGCCACGACCGTTTTTACGGCTTTCGAAACGTTTTTCGAATATTCATAGTAAATTAAACGTCGATCGTAATGGTACAAAGTCTTGGGAAAATGATGTGCGTATTAATTTAAATTGTAAACAACTGTCGACATACTACAAATCTAATCTTAGCTAACGGTTAATACGGCTTTCCTGATGAGTATCAACTCGAAAATTAATAGGATTTGTCCCAGACTCTTAGATCAAGTGGAATCGCCTCTTTTATTTTCGAGTATCTTATTTACAGCTTCAAAGTTCTCGAATTTAAGTCGGGATTTACCTGAAGTCGCGTAGAACCGCGTCGCCCCGAAACGGTGGCATTAAACGCTACTTAAAGTCTAAACGAATGAAACGTGAGACGTACGACGTGTCGTACGAAATTGAAGAAATGACTAATCCGCTTTTGACTAGTCGTGAAATTTTACTTCGCGAAACTGGCACGTTCTACTTAATCCGACGTAACGTCCGTCATTGACGACACTACAATCTACTATAAATAGATTTTATCATGAATAATCTTCTGGTATCGTGCATTCAAAGTTTTCATTCGAGCTAATATAAATATTATTTAAAGATGGTTGTAAGAAAATTCGCGAAATCATTGTTCCGTTGAAAACATTGCTTAAATCATTAATGAGAATCGAACAATGATCCTCGCCGATCCTTTTAGCATCTTTAGACGGTTTCTCGGATGGTCTCAAACGAGTCATGGTCGTCGGTTCAAAAAATATAGGCCGGGTCACTGTGTACATAATTAGGGTAAAGATGAATTATCACGTGTACGTGAAAAATCCTATAAATAATGAATAATTCCAATATTTATCAACAGGTTACACGACTATTGCTATTTCTGTTTCAAAGAGAACAGCACGACTCTGATTACCTAATCAGCTTAATTGCAGGCGTTAATTGTCTTATCTACGTTCTCCGGGATGAAATAGCATTTCAATTAAGCCAGAAAGAAAATATAACCGGTGATAGAAATACGAGGTGGTTTTGGAAAAATATGTCTGTACAAAAATCTCGAGCAAATAATTAAATATATTTAAGGATGTTTAATGAACATGATTATATCTGATACGAAATTTTATGCATGATACATTTTGTCCATACAAAAATGTCGAGTGAATAATTAAATATGCTTGAAAATGTTTAATGTACATGATTATTCCTGACGTAGAGTTCTATGTATGAGATATTTTAGTCCATACGAAAATGTCGAACGAACAATTAAAAATATTTAATGCACATGATTATAGAGTTGTACATCTGTGAAAAAATGAAGTATAATTAAAAATCTGCATATGATTATATCTGATACAGAATTCTGTATACTTGACATTTTTTTCTTAAAAAGTAATTCAACGGAGATGACAAAGAAAATGAGGATACGGAATCGAAAGTGCGATCCTCATTGTGAGGAGCGAGCGTATCATCCTCAGTTTAAGTTTAATGCTCGATCCCCTCTTCCGAGGCACATCCCCCCCTGAGAGCCGCGGGTAACCGGGTAATAGCGATCGGCGATGCGTACGGTACGGGTCAGTCGCGTGCCGAGACGCTGAGGAACGAGATCGTTTCTGGCCGCGTGCGCTCGCGAACGTATTCGCCCGATTTTGGCACGCAGAGTCCGTTTCATTAACCTCGAGACACAAATTTCATCGAAAGAAATCCGACCGAGTGGTTTTCGATCCTCCCTCGAGGAATCTATTAACTTGGAGCCGCGCGCAGTGCCTCTTCGTCGTCCTGAACCTTTATAAACAGTCTGAGACTCGATAGGAAGTGAACAGTAGTATTATTTATAAAAAAAATCGAAGATTTGTTTGTAACTCCAGGATTTTAACGTGGATTTAATACCCGGTTCGGCGGCAGAGAAGGTGAAGACCTGATTTCTTCGGTACCTCACGTAATCCATTCGAGAGACTGAATTGTAATAAGATTAGCAGTAGTTAAAACTCGTCGAAGGCTATGATCGGCTGCATCGGTAGATCTTGATCAATGGCTGCGAGGAACGTGGAGCTGGTAACGATTCACGGCACGTGAGAATTCGTGTACGACCGGTGTAGGTCCGTGTTCTGAATGACGATCGTGTGAATCACCCCGGATCACCTGGCTGACTTCGAACCATGATAACCGTCGCGAGCGAGACCACCGTGGAAAACTTCACATAGTCACGACAATACGTATTAAATTACTAACGAACCTGTGTTTACCCGCGGCGAAGTGCACCCGGCTTCAATTTTGTGTCGGGTCGGAGACGTTCTGAATTTCTGGTAAACGAAAAAAGACTCGAACAGTGAAGATTACCGAACAAGTGCGACAGTTATTTGATTATCGATAAGTGAAGTTATAATGGCACCTGCCGCTACGGACTGGTCCGAGCCGTGCCAGCATTGGCGTTACCCGAAATTTTGCCCGACCGGAGGGCAGCAAAAGCATGAGAGGGCAAAGAGCGCGATGGAACTGAGCAGCAAGGAGGCGAATAGCGCGTACAAAAAGTTCTGCAAGTTCCTGCGACGGCTGAGGAACAAGAAACGTAAGTTCCGTCAGCCGTTCCCTCGGAGTTCTTATCCGATTTTATTTATTTTCTCCACGTAATTATTTACCGTCTCGTATCAAGATATTTCAAATTATAATGAACCGGGTTATTACCATTGAATTATTCAACGCCGGTTTTGACGAACGTCAGGCTAGCCGCGAGCCGCTGTCTTTTCGATTGTTTCATCCCGATCACGTTGGGTAACAAGCGGATGCTTCGACGCTCGGAACGCGGCAAGTAACTTGGATGCTGGAATTCAGAGACTTCGTTAATTATTTTCTCGTGAATGAGAATATTTCTAGAGGCTTGTTTACGGGTATCACGTTGACTGCCATTTAACGGCGAGGAGAGTCAAGTGGGCGAGACAGATTGTTCAAAGAAAGGAGGAATTATTCGACAAGAAGTAATGGAACGACCCGGTGACATTTATCCGTTGTTATTCATATTTATTTTTGTCGTGTGCATCGATCGAAATTATTTTTTCACGTACGTCAAGAGGCTACCCGCGTCATCCGTCAGGCTCGAATTTGCTCCTGAATCGACGGTACGAATCTTTCGTTTTTATCTGAGACGTAGTCAATTTTCTGAGATCGCGACGTCACTCGATTCTATTCTCATCTTAGAAGAAAAAAAAAAAGAAGGAAAGTACAGGATTATTCTAGTCGATGGTTTTGTAATCGCTTTGAGCAATGCACCGTAGGCTGTGCATCTGCTCGCAAAATGTCACACCGCGTGGTTCGAGCGCGGTCAGGCCGGGGGAAAAAAGGTCGAGCGAATCCTCTGATGCGCGCGTTAACGCGGCAAAAGGGCGACTGACGTGCATCCGGATCCTTGGTTGCACTTTTTGTCTCGCCGCGCTGGATTTAGCCGAGCCAGAGATCGCCGCTGCTCCGACCCACATCTCGCATTCCCACGTGCCCCGAAGGATCCTCCATATAGCCTCTTNTGAGATCGCGACGTCACTCGATTCTATTCTCATCTTAGAAGAAAAAAAAAGAAGGAAAGTACAGGATTATTCTAGTCGATGGTTTTGTAATCGCTTTGAGCGATGCACCGTAGGCTGTGCATCTGCTCGCAAAATGTCACACCGCGTGGTTCGAGCGCGGTCAGGCCGGGGGAAAAAAGGTCGAGCGAATCCTCTGATGCGCGCGTTAACGCGGCAAAAGGGCGACTGACGTGCATCCGGATCCTTGGTTGCACTTTTTGTCTCGCCGCGCTGGATTTAGCCGAGCCAGAGATCGCCGCTGCTCCGACCCACATCTCGCATTCCCACGTGCCCCGAAGGATCCTCCATATAGCCTCTTCTTTTTTTTTCCGTAAAAATTAATTCGATTCAAAGGAAACTTCGTCGTAGAGTTTTATTATAGATTTCCTTTTACACGCTCTCATAACGGTAATTCTTTCACCTGCGATTTTTCATGGAACTTCGAATATGAGTTAGTCACACGAGCTATTTTCGAGGATTACCAGCTTGGCACATTGGTTCAACTTGTTTGCGGAATTAAACTTCACAGTCTAATTAGGTGTTCACTCTCGGTTCGAAATAACTGTTTGAATGCAAATACAGCGTCTTGATGCGAAATACAGGTTGTCTTATGACAATTTAAGGTGCGAGATGATCGTACAGTGTGATGAAAATCCAACATTTAAAGGAACAAACTTTTGGGAAAAACGGTGGTTAAATGGGAATGAGGATTGTACGATTATTCATACAGGGTCTTTACAATTTCGAACGTTCTAACGCGTAATTTTATCTGACGTGCAACTCTTCTTATTCTTGCTTACTTCTTGTGCACGTTAAATAATATTATAGCTTGAAAATTGATCTGTCACTTAAACGATGTAAAAATATTTTTAATCGTGGCGACTATAATCGAGCTCACGAAATAATCGAAAACCTCCTTATCCGTTATTTTAATTCGGATCAATTTTCATCTTGAAACTATCCCCGGATGATAAACAGAGGAACGCATTTAATCGAGCTAGGTTCACGGGAGATGTAAGCGACAAGTATATAGGAGCGAAGCAAAGGTTAACTTAGGGCGTAAAGGTGTTGGCAAGGTGTCAAGAGGAGCGTGGTCCACGTGGCAGGTCATCGCGATTTTTGACGACGCGACCCGCAGTGGTACGCATCCCCTTAACGCGTTTCCATCGGTTTTCGGGCCGCGTTTTAAACCGCTGAATTACACGGCACGAGGTTATTTTCAGCCGCGGTGTTCAATGAGAAAACCGGTCTGTAAATGCGGGACTCGCATTATCCTACGTCGCATCTTATCAAGGTTACCCCTCGCTCGTACGACTCCGTCCTCGCTCGATAGACTCGCAAACAATCTATGAACGAGATCTCGCTTTCTACATATTTATTTATCGACGGGAAAACACGATTTTTCCCTTGATCCTTGAGAAATTAACGCAACGAGCGCAGACAGCTATCATGGGTAATCTCTCTGAACTCTTTACTCAAGCTCATTTCGTAACGTAATTTCATGATTCATTAGAAACGATTGTGTAACATGTAATTTACCAATGTTTGCGTTGTCGCATTACTATTCTGTAATGATCGTTTTTAAGTTATTCATGTTACTATATTATTAGATAACCTCGAACCGTTCTTACTACGAGCCACGTGTATCGGTTCAGTAGCAGGTTTATCGTTTTTTCACTAATATCACCGCCGATTTCGTATTTTTCGTTCGTTTAAATAAAATTCTTGTTAGTCACAACGACCGTGGCATCGGTCACGAGCTTTTACGTTTCAACGAACTGTAAGTCGTTTCATAACTTTTATGCAATACAATTCGACGATCATCTATTTTCTTCGAATCGTTGCTATTCTCAAGCCGGCTATTTCGGTTGTCTGCATCTCCTTTCGGTCGAACTGGTCTCGTGTCTGACCTCGCGGTTTGTAAACGTGGCGAATATTGTTTGAGTTTTTTTCTTAAAGAAAATCGGACGTTGCACAATTCTTGCGTAAACGAAGTCTATCAAGAGATTCCAGCGTGTGTCTCAGAAATATCTAGCCATTTCATTCATCGGTCATCATTCATCATTCGTTTTTAAAATCAGTCATAAGTTACACGCAGTGATTTTTCGAGAATGAATCGAATTCCATTCGTTATAGGTGTACTACGTGTACTACGTACATTTGCGTTTGTTTCTATGCGTAACGATGATCAGTTAAAAACAATTGATATTCCAGCATGAAAGAAGTCGATGCTAATTTCCTCGTAGCAATCCGTCCCATTCATTATACCGATTGATCTTATAATATATTTTAAACATTAATCGACTCGGGAAATATAAATTACGTCAAGCATGGAATTTGTTATGTAAATTAATCTCATTTTATTGAACGTAGTTCACATTATCGTACACATTGTCATTTTCATTGTACTTTACCTACTTGGTTTTCGCTTGTTTCTATGGGCGGTGTGATGTATAATGCAGATAGAGATGGCAACAAAGTCACGACGGTGGTGGCCACAGCCGGTGCTGGCCCGGATCGTCCGCAAGAAATCTCCTATACAGACACTAAAGTAATCGGTAATGGAAGCTTCGGCGTTGTCTACCTAGCGAAATTATGTGACACAGAGGAGCTGGTCGCCATCAAGAAGGTCCTTCAAGACAAACGATTTAAGGTAAGCAGAAAACTATTTAAAAAAAATATAAAACGATTTAAAATTGATCCGAAAATCAAATATATAGATATTTAAAATCCTCTTTTCGTTTTATTACAATGATTACAAGTCTGGAGTGCTCAATCATTCTTAAAACAAAGAATTGCTGGTTCCAAATAAAAAATCTGATAAACAAAATTCGTGGAAGAAGTCACTAAATCTATCTAATCTAAATCTTTTTTTTTAATTCCAGCGATTTTCGAAAACTTCTTAATCACCATTAATCACGCCTGAACGCAAAAAAATGCAAGCATAACAACTTTGTTACCGTTTCTCAATTCCCAAAGTATTTCGTAGATTAAGTTGTTTGAAAAATGATAATTCACGCTTTTAATTCCTGTATCGAGCATTAAAGAATGTAACAACAAACGTGCACAAACGATTGTAATTAATGACAAGAGGAACGGTGGGAGTAGATAAACGCGAACGAGGAAGAAGTAACTGTTCGCGCGTATTAATCGGATTTTCCCTCTATTTTATTTATAGAACAGGGAGTTACAAATCATGCGGCGACTCGAGCACTGCAACATCGTGAAATTGAAATACTTCTTCTACTCCAGCGGTGATAAGGTAAATACCTCACGTTATCGAACGACTTACCGTACACTCGATTGAAACCGAAACGTAACATACATTTTACCGTTGAACGTGCCAGCCGTTGAATCGATGGGAAAAATGTTTCAGTTTTTCTCGTATCGGTGATACGTTCATTTTTAATTTACGTGCCAACGTAATAAAATGTTGTACACCCAAGACAGTTTCCCATCGAGGCTGAGAGCTGAGAAGGAAATGATTAATATTCCTTGAATTTTTATCCAGCGTCACGCAAGTTTTAATCCCCCTCGGATTCTTTAGCTTCTCTCTTCTACCTTCGATTTTGCACACGATAGTAGCGATACTTCTGATTTCTCTCGAATGATACACAAGTCACTAAAGCAACACAAGTATAGTCGTTGTTAGTTTTAATGCATGCGACATTGTTATGTTATTTTGTAGAACATCTTAAACGCAACTAATCCAGTTTTTCATGTGGACGTAAGTGAACAAGCGAGATACCCAGTAGTTTTGACTTATCAGACTCCCTCCTAAGAGAATTTAGGCAATCCCGCTTACGTTATAGACGATAGACCGATTTTGTGCGACAGAAACCAAACAGTTTTATTACTACGATCTGCCGTGACTAATTATAGACTACAACTGATGGACTAAAATCTCATAGAGTACAACTGATAAACTAAAATCTTCTATCCCAGTGGATTTTTGATTCCTGATTAGGACAGTTTAGTGAGTCGAGAGGTATTTTTTTATTTTGTATGCTAGATTCAGACTGTGCTAACGCAGCTTGGCTAGTCATAGAAAATAATCTCTTACCACGTGTTTCCGTTTCAAAGGTATCCAATCGCGCAAATTATCGTTAGCGCGTGCCTTTGATACAAGACACCCCGTTATACTCGCCGGCAAAATTAAAACGCTCGTACCCTCGCTGAGTAATTATTTCAATTACCACGAATTATATTAAGCGAGGATAAAAGAATAGTTTAATTTCGCTGCAGCGTGTATCACAATGTCTATCTGTATATCAACATTTATCCCTGGTTATTTCTTTTTAGAAAGACGAGGTTTACCTGAATCTAGTGCTGGAATACATACCCGAAACTGTATATAAAGTCGCCCGGCATTATAATAAAAGCAAGCAAACCATACCAATAAATTTTATCAAGGTACGTACAAGAAATGATTTGTTTTCCTCGCGAGATCGAACGATGCGAAGTTAACATCAAATATTGTGAAACATCTATGTCTAATTCGAACGTTTGTTTCTTTTGGCATTTTCAGTTGTATATGTACCAACTGTTCCGTTCTCTGGCGTACATCCACTCGCTGGGGATCTGCCACAGGGACATCAAACCACAGAATTTGCTACTGGATCCGGAATCCGGCGTTTTGAAGCTCTGCGATTTCGGCTCGGCCAAACACCTGGTTAAGGGGGAGCCAAACGTGTCTTACATCTGTAGTCGTTACTACCGCGCGCCCGAATTGATCTTCGGTGCTATCGATTATACCACAAAAATCGGTGAGTCGCAGATTCTCTCTCCAAACCCCTTTGACGCGGTAATCAAATTATTTGAACGGGACGAATATAAATAATTGAATATATTTTTCAAGTGGCTCGAGCCACGCGCGAAAAATAAACGAGACGGGATTGTTTGATTTGGTCTAAACGCGGTTTGTTTGATTTCGTCTTACAGACGTGTGGAGCGCGGGCTGCGTAGTAGCGGAATTGCTGCTCGGTCAGCCGATATTCCCCGGTGACAGCGGTGTCGATCAGTTAGTCGAGATTATCAAGGTTCTCGGCACGCCGACGCGCGACCAGATACGTGAAATGAACCCCAACTATACCGAGTTCAAATTCCCACAAATTAAGGCGCACCCATGGCAAAAGGTAAGTCCCGTTGAATTGAGCAGTAACACACGTTTCGTTCCTCGCGGCATCGGGTTCTAATCTCGTGACTAACGCAATTAAGACGAGCTGCATTGTTCTGATTTTTTTTTATACACTCTCGAGATATTTTTTTAATCGAGTCATCGTTAAATTACGTTCGGACCAGGGCGTCTCGGTTAATCTACTAAGTACGATCAGGTTCCTCGTGGAGGGTAAGGTGTCTGTTCCTTCTAACTAAAGAAAGAGGTTTTCTTACACGAACTCGATTCTAATCACATTCATCAACATATGGTTACTCGTGGTTACA
>SHCU01000075.1:91603-101690 GCA_004307685.1 Ceratina australensis | reverse complement strand
TCGGTTAATCTACTAAGTACGATCAGGTTCCTCGTGGAGGGTAAGGTGTCTGTTCCTTCTAACTAAAGAAAGAGGTTTTTTTACACGAACTCGATTCTAATCACATTCATCAACATATGGTTACTCGTGGTTACAGTTTATGCTTCAACGAATGAGTGGACTAAAGTGTTCCACGGAGCACCAGAAGATTAGAGTAAGTGGTCCCCTGTATGGAATAGACAATGTTTCTTTATCACTTTTACTGGCTGACGAGTTACTCCTTTTTTTTTCTATTTCTCTCTAGCCCGTGATATCACTTTACTAACCAGTGTAACCAGTTAATTTTTCAGCCTCCGTAAAAGCGAGGCGTCGATGCTCGAATCGAGTGGCCGGCGATCATCCGAAACGAGAGATAAATAAATAAATCGAGAAACATGTATTTCCTCGATCATAAATTACTGGACGATCATCTTTTTTCGATCGCACCTGTAATATTCATTTTTCTCATCGTAACAACTTTACTAACTCGCGAACCCCTTGGCGTTGGATCGTACGAAAGTGACTCGACGTCAGGGGGTCGAAAATAAGAATCTATCGATGTTCACGCGATAACTGTAACATGGTCCGCTCGAAGTCTCGGTGTATCACTTACTCTAATGTTCTGGTGGTGAAACGAAATTATTTTCCAGTGCAATTCAATCGTGTTTTTTTCTACTTTTCTTTCTATTGCCACGAGCATAACAGAGGTTGCGAAACCTACAAGAGACTTAAGTCTACCGTTTCCTTCTACTTCTCCCAAGTATTTTGGTACACACAATTCCTACTAGTTTTTATCGATCGCGTTCTCATATCGGGCAGTACATATTTTATTAAGAACGGATTAAGAAAATCCATCCAACCGTCGGATCGACAAACTTTACAGTGGAACAAGTTTCAGTATCTCGAATTAATACATGTCTAATGCACACTGATCGTCTAGAAACACGGAACTAGCTTGCCTCGATCCACTTGCATTATTATAATTAAAAATTAATACACAGTACTTCACGTCGTAATAATCGGATCAATGTTTCACATACTAATCGACACGTTCTCATTTGGTGTAATAATCGGCGAGGAGGGGCCGCGCGCTAACGATGCAAACGGGTTAATAATTAACCAGAGGATCTGACAATTCCGGAACGAAATAAATAAATAAGAACTGTGGAAACACGGTGGTTGCAGGTGTTCAGGGCACGCACGCCGCCTGAAGCGATGGAGCTGGTTGCCGGCCTGTTGGAGTACACGCCCTCGGCCCGTATCACGCCGCTGGAGGCGTGCGCCCACCCGTTCTTCGACGAGCTCCGGGAACAGGGGACGCGATTACCAAACGGTCGGGAGCTACCGCCACTGTTCAACTTCACCGAGTACGAGCTGCGAATTCAGCCGTCCCTGAACTCGATCCTAAAGCCGAAGTACATGCAAACTTCGGAGAACCCTGGCGGCCAGACGGAACCGGTCGCGGGTAGTAGCGGTAACTCTAGTGATAATAACGTGAACACCAACACGATGTCCGCCTCAAAGAACACAGACCCCGGCCAGTCGAACATGGCTTAAGCTGCTTTCTATTTTTAACGTTTAATTAAACAAAACAGAGACGAGACACGGAGAGAAAGAGATATATACGTGTGCGTGAGTGTATGCGTGTGTGCGCGTTTGATGCGTAAGAGAGAGAGAGAGAGATATGAACGGGGGCGAGGAAGAAAGGAAGGAAGGGGAGACCGATAATTTACGTGTTAGCAACTTAGCCTTAAACGAAACGGGATAAAATAAGAAAGATTTAAGTACGATAAAGAGAGGACGAAACCAGAGTTCTTCTGAGGAGGATGTCCGAGATATAATAGACACAACACACGAGACTACAAGCTCCCCCCTGATTGTAAATTGAAACTACTCGATGCAAAACGGCGATACCACGCGGTATTTTCGAGCTCCGTTCACTTGAAACGCGAACGTGCTCCAGAATCTATGAGCCATGATTCCCGTTACCCTTTCGTAACCGGTTCGCTCGAGTAACAACCCCTCTGGGAATTCACAGTGGCGCGCGTGAACGCTTGATTGCCACCTTATTGCCAAAAATGTTTTAAAAACGATGAATTCAGTGTGTATATATATATATATATATATATATATACATTATAAGAACTGGCCCGCAGCCTGCTATAAACGGAGGTAATGAATGGAGCAAAATATAAAATGCGTACAATTTTCTAGCCAAGGTTCAAGCAAACGATGTGCAATCTTTCACTGTGTCTAGTAGCGCGTTCACGTCGCTTGCGCCGATTCATCGTTCGGGAAATATGTATTACACGTACCTTAACACACACGAACTACACACGGTTAATCGCGATTCAAAGCGAGCCAGCTTCTCGACAATTATCAAACGATTTTCCAACGTGCGAGAGATCAGAATATGTGAGAGTCACACGCGTAGGATATTTTTTTGTTAGCCTCTAGGTCGACGTTTTCGGGAGGAATTCACGTAATTGTTCACGTTTTTACGTGGAGAATCTCATGGTCGAATACACACACACGTACACAGCGAACACACGTTAGTACTTTGCGTGCACAATCTCTATTTATCGTGGGATCGAATTTGTCACGCTGCACCACCGTGCAGCGTCGCCGGGTTTAAAAACAGGAGGACACGATAAGTATCGTGCTTACGTCCACGTGGATTATTTCTAATTACCGCCGTCTGATCGACGAACTCCGACAGTTTTATTTGTTAACGAGAAAAAAAAAATAACAAATTTAATCGTTAGTTAATTATTATTTTACCAATCGACAAGCGAGTGTTTCATTTTTATCCTTGACGACGAACCTCTGCGTAGCGAAGAGCGATTTTCTTTTTTAAATTGGGAACGAGTCAGAACGCTGCTTTATTTCGTGTCGAAGAAAAATAGATTGGTCTTGTTTTTGTTTGCGCGTCTCCCATCCCCGTGAGAAACGCTTCCTTCATAGAAATTTTCTTATCACGTTAGACCACGAGAAATGTTCTGCTTTTTTCTTTTTTTTTAAAACTGTAAAAACGGAAGTAAAAGAATCCCTGTGCAGCTGGTCCTTTCCGGGCATATCGCGCGTGATCTAACCTTTTTGCACGTTACTACATATCATGTTCACGCCGCAAAAAAAAAAGAAAAGAAAACGACAGAAGGCAGGCTGCCGAGAGAGCCTACACCTTTCGTTTTCTAACGAAGGGACGAGAAAGAGGGTAAGGAGAAAAATGGTAGGGACGGTTGATAGGTGAAGCGACAGGTAGAGCGAATGACGGAGAAAGAAAGGGAGAGTGTGTGTGGACATGCTACGGTATTCGTTTCAGAGTTTTATGAACGTTGATTGTACTGTAATTTATGCTTTTAAACGGTAATTAATTACACACAGATACGATGATTCCCTCTTCTTCAATGAAATTTGCCGCCTCGTTTGCTACGCACGGACGTTTAGGTAAATTGATCGATTTCGTTTTTTCCTCTAGTCCAGACGTACGTGGAAGGAAAACGCGTAACATTTTTTATACATTATTGTAAACAAGCAATCTTCACGCTTTGACGACTGAAGAATAATTTGTCTTTTCTCTGTAATCAAAAAAAAAGAAAGAATGAATGAAACAAATCCAGATGTTGGCCGACTTATTTCTCAATCACGAAACCATTCTCAAGTGGTATTTCTTCACTCATCAATCCGTTATCCATCAGGTCGACGCAACAACGATGGTCTCAATTTCGATTTAGACTACGTTACAAATCGTTTGCCAATTTTCTCGAGGGATAAGAAATTTTCGAGACCATTATTTTTGCGTTTGCACGTTGAGAAACGAGATCCGGCAAGCTGCTAAAAATTAGTGAATTTCTCCTCAGCTTGCCCGATAAATTTTCGTCCTCTCGTTGACCGAGGAGCTCGAGATAATATGAAAATTGTTTCGGACAGACTCGAGCGAAACTGATTGATTTCGAAGTTTCAGACCAGCGAGAGACCGAAGAGTGGTCCTGAATCTGTCCGCGGGTACCAAGAGAAAGGGAGAAAAAATCTGAACACGCGTCAACGTGAAAGCAAACAAACAAAAAATACGATCGCGCACGGCTCGCAAGCTCTAGACGTTCGATTAATTGTCGTGATTATCCTATTAATAAAGAGATTCATCGATTAAGTTCGGGTTCTGTCTTTCTCATCTTCCTATATGATAAACACGCTTGGAACGTGATTTCAAGAGGGCGCGTAGCTAATTTTTAATCTAAGACTATAAGGAATCAAATTACTCGCGGCACGCCGAGCGAATCGTTCAGCAACATCAGTTTTTGATATTCCTTATTCTTATATTTTTTCATTACCCTAGCGTTAGGAGAACCTTCGACGCTACTAGACGTTGATAAACACGAGACGCGGCGACAGGATAATTGCGAGTGAACTGTCTTCGAATAACAGCCCCGTGTAAAATACTGAAAGTCTATATATGTATAGGTATAAATACTTTACGTGTGTATAATATACATGTATACGTATATGACCGGCGGAACACCCGGGCCGATCGGCTGCAATTGTTCCAAAATTCGTTAGTCAAACCGATACGGCGGGGTTGCAGTATTACGTTCGAAAGAGACAGAGGAAGTGGAGCCGATCGGTCCTCGCCTCGGACGGTTTATATGCAGATATATACATACATGCGTATATATGTATAATTAAATTAAGTATATGATATAAATATGAATATACTTATATGGAAATTAATTTTTAGAGATTGGTAATCGCTGTAAAAAGAGAGGCCGGAAGGACGGGGAGAGAGAGAGAGAGAGAGAGAGATGGAGGATATGCGTGGATGAGGAATAAAGCGTGCGTGAGAGAGACTTAGAGACGAGAGGGGAAAGAAAGGAGTAAATTGAGTTTGAGTCAAACTGTTCGTCGTTTGCCTGACATTTCCATCACCGTTACCGCTAATGAGAGAACCATCGGTCCTTTTCTTTGTCTTCTTACTACCTATCCTATCATCACGTCGCACCGTTTCGAATTCATCTAGTAAATAAATTGTAATAATTGTGTAAAGAAGAAACTAAATAAAGTAATTTAATATGTATATATATGCATATATGTATGCGTGTGTGGTGTGCATATGTATATACGGTAGAAGATGGGAAAGGGGAAGACTCTCGCGGTCGCGAGATCAGAAGACCGGCTTCGCCGCAGATTTATTTTCCGTTCGACGCGAGGGGCGGGCTACACGTTTAAACTAATCGAATATTTCTAATCTCTGTGAAGATACGATTAATATCTAAGGGTTAACCACCGTGCTTCGAACGCGAATTTAGTAATTCCCGTTCAATGGTAATACACGATCCTTGTTACTTCTACTCGCTAAAAAGCTACCGTCGAGAAATTCTGAGATGGACCACTCGATCGCGGAACCGTCGAACGATCGTAGCTGATAAACGTAGTAATACATATGTAGTACTAAGCACTGTACATGTCTGATATTGTACGCTTGACGCAACGTAATACCTTAACATTATAATAAATTGTAGTTTTCGTTACGTTCTCTTAGTTTCTCATGTCGTAGGACCATAACTAAACCGTAAGTTCGTTCCCCTGCGAATATATTTATGTATCATATTTTTTATGTTCTGTTTAAGTTATAAGAAGCGACGAATTTAATACGAAATCAGTTTAACGATTGGTTCGAGTCACTAGATTGAAAATTATTTTTCTAGAGGAATTCATATGATCGAATTTCGTATTAAACTCCACGAAAGACGCGCAGACTCGATGTATCACTGTTTGTAATCTCGAAACAATCTTCTTTTACGAATAATCATAAATCAAAGTAGTTAAAGCTGGACGATTACGAAAACTCCGACTCCAACCTCCCAAAACTTAACATCATCTCACTTAGTACGTAGCGATTTTCAAGCACGCTCCTAGTCTTAAGAGTTCATCGCTCGCCTCTATCCCGATCGCAAAAAGAGGAATAAAACAGGAAAAACAGATCGTTCACTGTACATAAAGAATCACTCTGTGTATCTCGAAAAGAGCGTACGAACCCGAGGTTTCGGGTTTTTTAGACAAGACTTTTAGAGACGCGTTCAAACTTTTATAAGCTTTTTACTTTTGCACCACTAGCGATTCTGTCCATAACACGTTCCATCGCAGCGTATGGGTAAGAATAACGACGAATCTTGTCGATCTATTCAACGTGCTCTCACTACTTTTCGCGATCTAGAGACACCGTCTTCTTCCGGGTAGACGCAGAGACTTAGGGCCGAGATATTTTTCCCGACGAACAAATGGCAATATAGGCGAAGGTAGTAGATGTAATTAAAGTTAATCGTAAATGTGTAACACTTGTCGTCTCCTTATAATCGAGAGTCGCGTTCAGGATCGCCTTTTGTACGAACCTCCGTTTCCGCTTGTCTGTACGCTTGCTAGTGCCACGAGGTGATCTACGACATCCTCTTCAGAAGGGAAGTGTAGAACGTTGACCATACGAAATAGTTTCTCACGATGTTCCTCGAACACTGAGCGAACCGCCTCCTCAGCGTGGATCGCGTTATTCTTATAAAACTCTTTCTTTCTCATCATTCGTCTATAGCTCTATCACACTTGGAACTGTTACTCCGAAGCGACCCTCTTCCTTGACTCCGTGAAGGGTCCTCCGGTATTTAATCGTCGTCTTGTAGGGAAGAAGAACGTGATAGATCTGAATAGCACGAAGAGAAGAGGACGACTATGGAACGAAGAGATTCGACTGTGAACTAATATTAAATCCCTTCCGGTATGGCTATGTATTATAGTCGTTTAGTTATCAAGTACTTAGGTCGACTGTCCCAGTGGGAGTCCCTATCCTAATGAACACGTACAAGCTATGGCAATTTGTTCACGACGAGTATACTCATACGATGAATCATTAAATATAAATAATGGCCCTTTTTTATTAGGCGTATTACTGATATGATATATAAAATGGATTTTTATATATAATATCACGGTAGATGGTAAGCCTAATAATTTTTTATTTCAACGATTGCAACCCAGCTACAAAGTGTTTGGGTAAAATCGTTCTCTGTTATACGCTTACTCGACGTAAGTGGAGATCAGCGGAGTGTAAATCGAGATCGGGCTGTACGCCCGATCGCTCGGTATAATCTCGTTTTTACTATTTGTATTCTGTGTAAAGTGAGCAACAAAACGTCCATGATGCACTATTAAATTAAAATAATCGATCGTTTGTCCGACGACCGTATACGCCATACCGAGAGGGCCGTACTAGGGAAAATTCTGTTAATATAATAGAGAAATCGCGACGGGGGAGTATGTGTTTGATGTACGGAAACGAACGCGTAAAGCTGTTAATTAAGATGAATCGTGAGATGGGAGAAGAAACGAATGGGTGGCTGTGTGCAAGGCGTGCCTGTTATACGAAGAGTGCTCGTTTGCTGGCTACGGAGGGAGAAAACGAAACCGAGAAAAAATAAGCATGTACATACATATAAGTGTATGTAATGTATAAAAATTAACAGAGCGCATATATATGGACTACGCATATGTATGTATAGATAATTAATAAAGAAACAGGCGACACAGTATGCGATATTAAAAACAAAAAAAAACAAACACTAGCGTAAATCTCATTACGATATAATTGCTAATATCCACGAAGAACTGTCACACATCGACTTAACTTCGAGTTACTGGAAGCAAAGGAACGGGAAAGCTATATATAACGATGTTCTCTATGAAATCTCAAAACGACTCTACCGACGAGAAATCACGATGGTTATTAATTAACGTCGTTCGCTTCGCTCGCTACCGATCACTTTGTTTTACACGGTTCACACACGACGGACAGTCGATAATCGGTAATCGTAGAAAATAAATCAGTGGATGTGGTTTAAGCGAGGATCGAATGCCTCCGTTCCCTGCGGAGGAGACTCTATATGATAATATGATGATGATGATGATTATTATTATTATTATTATTATTATTATTATTATTATTGTAGATTTTGTGGTTTATTTAACAATAAAAACGATAACGTTAACAGACACTGCGATTTCATTCCTGACGAGTACGCAACGCGTCGAATCAGGCATAAGAGACTTAGAAAAGTACACGAGTAGGAGAAGGATGTCAGACACGAAAATTTACATACAAAAATCGTGTTCACATCGTTATTCTGTTTAATCGATTTCAAATACCAAAACTGATAGGTCGGATGAGATCAGCCTAACAGGACCTTTCTGATCATAGCGCCACTGACTACTTGATCTCCGTCGCGCGATTCTATGCATTTGCTGCTGCAGAGATACTGCAGCAGAGGTAAACGGTATTTCCCGCAGAAGTCGACGAACTTGACATGCTCCACTCGGTTATTGAAGAAGACACCTGTAATGTAAGACACCAATGGAATTTAAAAAATCGGTCACCCGTTCGGAGACGATGCGAGAGCGATCGAGAGAAAAAAATAATTCGACGCGAATTATAAATTGTATCGACGGAACTTTGAACTTTGAACTAATTGGTAGGCTAGTAACTGACCTTTACACTTTGGATTGACGCAACGATGGCTACTGTTTAGATACTCCACCAGGTTTCTCGGTATACTCTCTTCGTCGTACTTGATGTCACTGGTTTTTATCACTCGAGCGGCCAGCTCTAACAAGGACGGAGGATTGTGTGTCATGTCCGAGACGAATCGAACCACCAGCGGATTGTCCCTGAGAGATAACTGAACGAACAAGAATATCAAAACAGGATTCGACGGTATCAATTCGGTATCTTAGCGTAAGTGTACCTCTGTCAAACATCTCAGTGTGATGATTTCGGTAGGAAGGGTCGTCAGCCTGTTCTTGTGAAGAAGCAACGACTTGAGATTCGTCAATTTCGCTATGGAACTGGGTAGGCTGTCCAGCATGTTGTCACAGAGTACCAACGCCTGAAGGGACTTCAGTTCTCCTAGAGTCGACGGGACCTCCGTTAATCTGTTCCCTCCCATCGAGAGTACCTGCAATCTAAGAACAAAATTACCCCGGGCAAAAATGAGGAGATTCAAGGTTTACCTCTGCAGTTTCCAAACGTCTTTGCTGATCCCGGTGATCTGATTCCCTCCCAAGTAAAGGTACTTGAGGTCAGTCAAATCAAGAATTTGTTCCGGGAACTCCGTCAGTCGGTTCCCGCTGAGATTCAGTTCTCTGAGGCCAGATAAGTTCTTGAAACATTTCGGTAAAAAATCGTTTGTCAAATTGTTGTGCTTGGCCACCAGGCAGGACAGCGGGCAGTCGCCGAGGAAATCTGGTAGCTGGTACAGGCCGCAGCTTGACACGTCCAAGGAATTCAAATTCGTGAACCTGACTATCGTCTGCGGCACGCTGTTCAAACGATTTTGATGGAGTAACAACGTGTCGACGTGTTCAGGATTTTTCGCGTTCACGAAATGATCGTCCAGTACTTGCGTGTCGAGCATCAGGTAAGAAAGGTCCAGTGTCTTCGCGCTCGAGTCCGAGTCGCTCGAGTCTGATGTGTAATTCTCCATATACGAGGTTGTTCGTTGAAAGTCTTCGAAGAGATGCGAATATGAAAATTAGAAAGTGGGGATACACTCATGTGTCTCGTTCGTGCAATTATTTTCGATTAGCATTTTTATTTACAACTCAATCCACTATCTCCTTACACGTGCCAATGCGACGATAAGAAAAATTGCAAGTGATTATTTAGAATCCTTACACTATGACACGATGAAATCACGAATCGTTCGAATAACAAATTGATTTGTTTCAATAATAATCATTCTATGCAAAATATTACAGAAACGTCCAAGCTCGCGGTTTCAATATATGCGTCAAGGTTCATTAAAATTCTGTGGTACAATCACGGTAAGTGCTAATCACATTACTCATTTTATCTACGAAAATAATTAAGAAGTATTTTGCAAGGTTTCTAGATTACAATTTTTCCGAGTTCTCGTCGCTACGAAATTCCATCGCAATTTGTAACTTGCGTCGCTCTCTTACCTAGCGAAGATTTCCGTAACGCGTCTTTCCAACTTGTTTCCTTCACTCGCGTGAACACTTGCGGTCGTTC
>SHCU01000075.1:66798-91417 GCA_004307685.1 Ceratina australensis | reverse complement strand
AAAATTAGAAAGTGGGGATACACTCATGTGTCTCGTTCGTGCAATTATTTTCGATTAGCATTTTTATTTACAACTCAATCCACTATCTCCTTACACGTGCCAATGCGACGATAAGAAAAATTGCAAGTGATTATTTAGAATCCTTACACTATGACACGATGAAATCACGAATCGTTCGAATAACAAATTGATTTGTTTCAATAATAATCATTCTATGCAAAATATTACAGAAACGTCCAAGCTAGCGGTTTCAATATATGCGTCAAGGTTCATTAAAATTCTGTGGTACAATCACGGTAAGTGGTAATCACATTACTCATTTTATCTACGAAAATAATTAAGAAGTATTTTGCAAGGTTTCCACATTACAATTTTTCCGAGATCTCGTCGCTACGAAATTCCATCGCAATTTGTAACTTGCGTCGCTCTCTTACCTAGCGAAGATTTCCGTAACGCGTCTTTCCAACTTGTTTCCTTCACTCGCGTGAACACTTGCGGTCGTTCACTGATCCCGACGCGCACGGTCGTGGTTCACGGAGAAACTGGGCCGAACGATCGACGCGAGATGAACGCGAGACACACCGAGACTGAACTGTATCTGGCGTTATCAATTCTCTTTATAAGATCCCAGAAATGCTAGTCATCGCGCTGGCCTGGCCCCAGTATCGTTCGGACGGACGAGCGGTGAACGCTGAGAACAGTCCAGGATAACAATAACATGCTCGTCGCTTTCTTTATTATATAAAATATATTTACGTTGATAAGAATTCGTTCATTTACAAAAATTTATTTTTGGAACGATTGTTTTCCTATACTGAGTGCTGAATATACACTACGATTTTTACATGTTGCAGTGATTTCTTTCTTTTTCATATATTTCTTCGCAAGAAAACTGGAGCCGTTTTGTAAAATTAGAATCTGCTTTTTAAAATAGCAAAAGATCGCTCGTCATCGAGTTATCGCAGTTTGAATGAAAAATGTGGCGTTTAGAATGAAGGTTCTGCTCTCACTCCGAGAGTGCGCGCCACATTAGGAATATTCTAGAGGTTAGAGAACAGATTCACATGTTAACATGAAAACTTGGATGAAAATTGTGAATTTTAATAATAAAAGAATTTAACTAGCGAAAATGATTCTTCGCTCATTTTTACGAGGATATAAAACGCTTGAAGTAATGAGATTTAATAGATCGAGATTGTCATATGTATGTAAGGCCTGGAAAGAAAAGTTTGGTAAGGTACTGGACCAGCCTGATAATGTGTCGAAAGAAACGTGGGAAGAGATGAGGAAATATGCTATAGACTCTGAATTCAAGCCGTCGATCGTGGATACTATTATTCTACAGATGTGTGCGAATCAAAAATGCCCGGAGGTTGGAATTTCTTATTATAAATTTTTAGAAAGCAACAATTACAATATATCTATGCCTACCTTGTCTGCATATCTAAATTTATACACTCTGAAGAGTGATCCGCTTACAGAGACAGAGAAGAAGCACGTTCTAAGTTTATGTAAAACCATTGTAAATCAATATGTTTCGCTGAACTCTGAGCTGACCAATGTTATCGTGAAATGCTTATTGTGGATAGGGGAATGGGAAGAGGCTGTTAAAGTCATAGAAAATTATAAAGACCAACGATCGTACGTGTGTGAGGCTTACAGTGCTTTGACGGCATATTTTTATGATAATGGGAAGGAAGACTTAGGATATAAGTATTTCATTGATTCTTTCAAAATAAAAAAGGGGCCTATGAAGAATGCTTATGACGCATATTTGAAATACTGTCTGAAAGAGAAGGATAAGTTTAACGAAAGGATAGAACAATTATTTATGTTATGGAAGAAGCATGGTATCAAACCTACGCACCAGGTCCTAATAGCACTTTCAGATGCTTGTAATAAATTCGGATGGTTGGCTGAGTCAACGATGCTCTTACGGTTCGTTTGTAATCAAACACACAATTGTACAAGTAATTACTTATTCTTCTCAATAGTTCTAGGTGCTCTGTATGTAAACAAGCATTAAAGGAGACAGATTTAACCGACGAGGAATATAAATGTTTACGTGATGTCACAGTAAAAAAATTAATAGCCGACAAAATGTATTATACTACTAATCCACAGGAAATTCAATCTTATATGAAGTACATAGACAAAAACAAACCGTACAACGTTATTATAGATGGCCTAAATATTTACTATGGTAACCTAGCATCTGTAAGTGACTAGAAATCACAAAATCTTTTCTCATACGTAATACTTAATACTTTGCATTCTCCCAATGTCAGCTCTCCCTAATTCAGAGATCTGTGAAAGCATATAAAAGACAAGGGAAGAAGATTTTGGTCATCGGAAAACGCCATATGAAAAAACTTGTAGATACAAATAACATACAACATCTAGCGGATTTTTATTATGTCCATAATTGGTGCGTACTGTACGCTTGAATTTAAAAACTGTTTATTAATAACACAATGGTTTCAGGTCGCAGGATGATCTATTCATTTTGTACGCAGCCTTTTCCAGTGGCAAAGATGCGATACTTATGTCGAACGATTTCATGCGGCAGCACAGATTCGCGACTGACGACTTTGAAGTAACTGCCCTTTTTAAGAGATGGCAAGCGGTGCATCAATTCTTGCCCGACGAGACGTCCGGCTTGGCGTTTCGAGCGGATGATCATGCGGCAGTCAACTCGATTACTCATAAAATTAATAACAGTTGGCACATCCCTTACGTGGATTTGCATTCGGAGGCTGACAAGTCGCGTACAGAGTGTCAAGATTGGTTTTGTTTCAAGATGCCTCAAAATACTAATTAGAGTTAAGCGATCTGATTTGTATAAAGTCAAATAAAATTTGTAATACTTTAGCAGCACCGGGTTGAACGAGTGATTGCGATTGCTACTACCAGATGGCGCGTGATGTATGACTGAGGGGACGCGTCGCTAATTTCGTGTCATTCCGGCGTGAGCTTTTCGAGGCAACAGGTGGTTACGGATCGTCGAGTTTTCGCATGAACCATTTCCGCGTGTGCGTGTGCGTGTGTGTGCTGAATCTTTGACAGCTTTCGAGTGACACGCGGCTACTTACCGTGTAAATTTACCTTGGATACCGAAGAGATTCGTGAGGCGAGCCAGGCGGTGGGCCGCGAGGACGGAGGGTTACTGACGTGAGTAGTTACTCGTATTTTTTTCAATTAATTGTGGCCCGAAACGATTATCAGCCACGGCGCACGATCCCCTGACGATGTCCGATCGTATTTCATTAATCAAATTTAAATCGTTAATTTAATCAATCACATGCGTGGAACAAACGTGATTTACATCGCGTCGTATATTCGCTCGTAAACCAGAATGGTCACCTGTCACGCGAACTGCGTGCATTCCGTGTGGTGCACGCACGAGAAGCTCGACGTTACTGCAATCGAGCCGCTGTCAAGCGTGCTGTAATTGTATCTGGAACGGTGCGAGTAAATCTCGGCTGCACCGTGGCTATATATGTAACTCTCGGTAAAAAAAATGTTTACTTCTCGCTGCTATCCTCTGTGGAATTTATCAAATAGTTTTATCTGTTCAATACGTGGCTATGATACGAAGAGATATTGTTTTTGCTGGATAAAACCTGAATGATGCACGATTGTCTACGCGCTGCGTCAAAGGCTCGAAGTTTAAAACATCTGACGATTAGTTAAACTTTAAACGCGTGGCCTTGCAGCGGTATGCCTGTTCCAATGCTCGAAGCTACATCATATTATTCGTTTCTAAAGTTATAGAGACTTTTATAAACCCATAATGAAATTCAGTATATAATAAAAGATATGTAGTAGATAAAGGCATCTGTAAGATAACAAGAGTAGATTGCGAAGATGTTTAAAGGACTAAAAAACATTCTTATTAGATATTATCACTCATATTGACGTTCTATAGCTTTTGTTTTGCATACGAATTCTATGTAAGAATCATATGCCACTGATAAAACAGTCTGGCTTCTTAAAGATTGAATTAAAATATTTCACGACGTTCTAAAATAGAAGATCGATATCCTGTTAATAAGACTGTGGTTTTTAATGTGTTTTTATTATATTGGCAGGAGATAATTCGAATGGCAGTAACACTGCGAATTATTTAAGCGAATCAAAGTTCATCTTGAAAAGGAAATGAGTCAGGCTTGTTACGAGTTCTGCGAACGCGTTTCCTACTTTCATTTTTTTCTTGTCAACCCGAGGCGACGATTCGACTCATTGAGTCGCATTGGCTTTATAACTTAGCTCGAAATACCTTTTGTTAAGCAAGCTGATCGTATTCGCGTAATTAACTACTACAGATTTTGATTGATACGGAATTTCGTTAAATAGAATGATGTCGACATTGGAACTTCGATAGTATGTTCGTCAGTTGTAAAATCGTATGATTACGTCGCCGCAATTAACAATGACGATAATCTCTGGTTGTAACGTTGCAAAAGTGAATGGCCTTAGGCTTGTATAGGCAGTTACTCCGCGGAAACCCGTTTCTAAGCGTGGGTGGCATAAAAAGTATCGGAACCTACGCGAGTTTCACGCATTTGGCGTGTTTCGAACGTCCCTCGGCTTTTACGTTCAGGAAACTGTAGGCTGCCGCTGTTAGAACTACATGCTCTAACACGAACTCTCGTACCATAGGAAATATTCCAAAATACAGAATATTAGGTTGCGCACTGAATTCCCATGGTTTTTATTTTCGTCGCAATTACGTGAAGTACATACACGCATTCGTAAGTTCTTTTTTTCCTCTGCGAACGACTTAATTAATTTTAACTCTCGCCTAGCTCTTTGTAATCGCACCCTAAATGCTTTATTTTGCATAAAAAAAAATGTGTAGCCTCGCTGGATGAAAAATTCAGAATCGATTAGGGAAGCCATTGTCGAGGGAAGTGCTCCAAGGTGCTTTGAATGCAACTGGGGAGACAAGTTTTACGAACAACAGGAGGCTGGCTCCTACAAAACGGTGGCTAAAGCCTCCGGCTGTATGGCCACTTACTTTTATTACCGTGTTTCATCGTTTTACGATACGTCGCTATTATGCACTTCACTCGCTCGTGCGTGCTCCACGGCGCTCCGGCGTGTACGCGTGAAAATACATACAGAGGAACGAGAATCGCCGGTGGAAGACGGTGGAAAGGAAAAAATTGGGGATAATTTTAATGAACGGTATCGCTCGTACCTCACGCGTTTGTGAAATTCTACCCGGGCGCTCTGAATTCAAATTTCTGTCCATCGAATTTATCTCGCCGGTTGAAACGGCACGGGGTAGACTCCGGGTAACGTATCACTGGGAGCGCATTGGGAAATCGGGAAAGGGTAGACAAATAGTCGAACAGTAGGCACACATCTAGATAAGATAATACTTATCCTGCCTACCTGGTTCGTTGACATCCACCGCGAACTATCCTCCTTATCACTCTTTTTAACGCGATAATGTATTCGTAAGCACAGTTGCACTATTGTTGCCGGGAATCGTCTCTGCACGCAGGTATACTGCTAGCATAACACTGCCTCATGCCGCGAGCGAGATTTAATAAAATACTCGGTACAGAGGGGAAAAACCGTTTTCTACCACCGTTGTCCTTATCGTATCGGTCTCCGAGCGCGTTATACTCAGTTTTACTTTTAGAACGAGATACTTTAGAGTTCCGTAGGTCGTACGGAAACAGAGATAATTTTCTCAATTTATTATTATTTATTTCTCGGATGTCTCAAGACTCTCGGTACACAGTATCATTCTCTCTTACCGGAATTTTAACCAAATTTTTTCTCGCTTACACATAGCTCGTTTAGATCTGTTCAGAGAATAATTTCAGTTAAATTCCGGCAGGAAAAAACGATCACGTAGAACCAGAATATATGATCGTTTTTTCCTGCCGGAATTTCAAGCACATGGTTTCTCGCTAATACTTTCAGCAAAATCTGAATATTTCGGTTCTGTGGGCCGCACAGAATTTTACATGAAGTCCTCTCCCGCATTTAAAGATTGCCCGTGAAATTGGGTTCGTGCAGTTTTCCGCACGACTCGTCGTCCCATTATTGAGATGCAGGTGAATCGGAGCTTGCGAAACGATTTATGTTATTATACGGTGTATGGTAGGACCGAGTGCAGACGTTCTCGGGTCCCCGTCGGGCTCGTGTATGGGGTGTGCACGCCTATGGTGGTCCACGCGCCTAAAATCGATTCAGAGAGACACAGGCAGGGCATAGACCTCTCTCCGCGTAGGGTTCGTTCGTTCTAGCTACGCGTCTCTGAGTCTGGCCAGTCGGAAAATTGGTATATAATCACGTTTCTTTGTAAACGCGCGAGTCCGTAATTTCACATGGGAAACCCGACGATAATCACGCATGTATTATTCCTTGTATATTTTGGTAGAATCATATTGACGAGGAAACGAGTTTAATTTTAATCGGGCGCGCTATTTGGGAGGAAATGAAAATCCCCGGCGCGAATGCATTATTCAAAAACGTTGTTGAATTCCTGAAGCTTCTGCCGTTGCATATTCATAAAACCCGGCGAATTTTCCCTCGCGGCGACGGCCCGGAAAAATTGTCCGAGTGCCAGGAAGCAGCGCGACACGTCCGCGAGCCGGATAGGCACTCTGTCCGCGACGCGTCGTCTAAGCGTCGGCTAAACGCGCGGCCTCGAAATTTTACGATCGCTCGTAATCGTCGGCCCAGCCAAATTATTATGGGGGAAATTTCGCAGCTCGAATTTTCGCAATGAGCCCCGGCGGTCATAAAGACGGCGGTTAGGTTTATTAGTTGCCGTTTGCACGAACTCGGTTCATCTCCGCCCGACCCTCTGCTCGTCTTTTTACTTTCGAGGTTCAAATGTGACAATTGCGATCACACTTCGTTCTCGAGAGCTCAAGACTTATACTCAGTCATTGAAAATTGAGACTATATTCAATTTCGTTTAATACTATTTTTTATTAAATTCGCTTAAAATATATAATAGAAAATAATATATATGTACATATATATATATTTTAAACGAATATAAAATATTAAATATAATAGAAAATAATAATATATATATAAAATAAATAATAAAATAAATTAATATATATATAGAAAATATTCATACACATTTTTTTCACGAATATTAATTTTCATTCTCTCTAAAAAATTTAAACCTGCATCCAAAATTTGATACCTTAAACAGTTTTGTGCACCTATCATTTCTTCTAAGTACGTCGAGACTGCGGTCTAATTATTTCTAATTCAAGTGAAGATATAAATATCACAAGTATGATAAAATCGTGGGAGCAGTGTCTGCTACCTCGAAGCAGAGAATTCGGATCGGTTCTTAATTGTGGCCCGAGCGCAGTTCACTCTTGTAGTAAATAATGCAGTGCGGCACCTGGTACCTTCTGTACACCGCGTAGCGTATGCGCGGAAGCGTCGTGTACACACGTACCGGCGTAATATATGCATAATGTATACGATGGTGTACGCGTTGTCGGAATACCTCCGCGCCATATATATCACGCGAACGCGAAAACCCGTGTGCGAGAAACCGTCCATCGTACGAATTATAGATAGGGTTTCAGCGTGGCTCGTGATTAGGCGTAGAAATATCTGTCTATCTCATTCTATACTTGAACAACCAGATTATTAATACTACATCTGAAGGAAGAGTATAAATAAAAGAAGATATCCGCATGTGATGAAACGTCAATCGTGCGAATTACATAGGGTATCAACGTAGCTCGTGATCAGATGTGAGAATACGTATCTAATTCATATACTTGAGGAAAATGAAATTATGTTGGCCAACCAAATATTGTGACTCAGACGATAAAAACAAATTGGAACTCGATAAGGTAAATGCATAATCCGCGCTGATTGATATGGTGATAATAGAGACAATGTTTGTAGGGGGATAATTGGAGAATAATTCGCAGCCGGCGCCTTCATCGAAAGAGTCTCGATTCTTCGACCGCCATAACTCGACGCCTGGAATCCCAACGATGCTAATTTCATCCCGGAATTCCGGGGATGTTCCCACCACCGAGTTATTAACTGCATTTCCGGGAACGTTCTGGCCCTGCGGTATCGGGTGAATTCGACCACCAATGACGAGGGTTGACAGTTTTACTCGAACGGTATTCGATTTATCATTTTTCTTGGAGGTATCTAACTTCTCGCAATTAGTCCTCTGAACGATTACTCGGTAGCTTTCTTTGTCTCCAAGCGTAGAATCGTCGGTGCGAAGAGCCTTGATACTCACTTAAACAGTCGTGGAAACAAGCGACGCTCGCTATCAGACAATCGTACGGCATGCCACGATCAATCGTGGAACGGATTATAAAACATTTTTGCAACTCATTGTATGTACGAGCACGCGTAGATTGTGATAATGCACTCGGGAAGTTGGTGAATGTGTGCGCGGCTCTATTATAGTTGGAAGCCTTTATAGAGCCAGACAAGTCGATCGAATTATAGTAACTTTGTTATCTGTCACTTCGTGCCACACTTGGATCGTAAGGGCTAAACACTAAGTCTCAACGGGATCTAAACTGATTTTCAGCTTATTTCGACTAAAGGGAACACGTGTCCTAGGCAAGATTGATCGAAACAGGGAAACCGCTTTCACGAGTCGTCACGGAATAATTCCATTCTTTTGTTCGCTTCAAATGGTATCTCAACGCGTGATGCGAAAATGTCAAACGTCGCAAATGCATTTAGAGTGTTTCCTTCAGGTTTGTTCGAGCCCTTAAAAGCAACGAAAGATCAGTGCAATTTTAAGTCGAGAGATGAGTCATGATCATCACTTGTTTCATGATAAAATTTGTCGAAGGAAAAAATTAAAACACGCCAATAATTTTCTAAACTCTTTAGAATCAAATTATTCTCATACAAGAGTGAATAATTTATCGATTATTTTTAGACATTTCCCATCATCTGATAATGAGATATATTGAAAATCGAGGAACAATGCTGTACCCTGATATTTTAGCATGTGTAATTTAAATGGCAAATCTGATTGTCAAATGAGCAACGAAGGGGCGAATTGTAATGACAGAGTATCGTTGCATGATTCCAGTTAATTCGGGCCTCGTGTTAAACAAAAGATTTAGCCGTTTTGACGACGGTCGTTTGCATTAAGTGGCTTTATCCGACGCGCGTATCCCCCCCAATCTGCATTTGACTTTGTAATTTCATTTATGTCGAATCGCGTATTCCGGCTGGCTCCTCGATGCAAACATTCGCGGCTGTTGCGTCTCTGTTGCCCTGCTTTGATTAGAGAACTTCCAATTGGAACTATTAGAGTATACTGGTAGATAATTTTATTTAGTCAAATACATTAGATTCGTGCACAAGAATTTTCTGCATGCTCCAACGTTCAAATAATTATTTCTATACGATAATTAAATAATTTCATCACAGATATTCGTAATCACGCGAGTAGAGAGCAGTAATTACACTGAGTAATTTCCGTGTACGTAGCCTTCAACGTGAGATCTTCATCTGGCCTCGAACGATCACGTAACAGCTTATCTGTGCGACGTGTAACCCAGAGTATATCATAATAATTTCGAGCTTGTCAGATCCAAATGATGGTCAGAATCCAGAAAATTTAAATGCTCAGTCCAGGCAATATTTGTTGAATACCGAGTCTCAATTGGCCTAAACCGCAGCGAGCAAATTGTTGAGCAACCATGCATTGGTCATCGCTCACAGCTGAGGAACGATTAATCATCAGTTGAAACGATTCTTCCATAAAGTATTATTCTATCGTAGCGTTTCTCACCGTTTTCGGCGCACTGGTGCACAGTCTGCCGTATCTGTTCCCTGTTCTCATTCTCAGGCACGATCTGGTCGATGGTTTCATCAATTCTTTGGAGATCGATCACGTTCCCGTTCATCTGAAATTTATACAATTTTACAGAGTGCCGATTTTCGAAGTGATTTGCACCACTCAAGTACAATTGTACAGACCAGGTTTGCGTTTTGCATAACGCAGGCTTCGATGCAACCTCGCTTCCTTATTCCTTCGTCCGACGTGTCGCTCAGTAGGGAAGGAATGTCGCCTAAGAATTTGACACATTATTGAAATAAGTGAATAAGTCAGTATTAATAATCTCGCTTACCGATAGAGGCACCTGCATTCTGCAAACACGGCAACAATACTGACTCGCGGGCACGAGCCACCTATTTCAGATTTTGATTAAACAATTTAGCATAAACAATTGATAAAAACAGTTTTCGATTAATCGAGTACGTACCGTGGAGCAGGCTAAGACGAACGCGCAAAGAAGTACGATCTTCATTTTTTCTCGATTAGAGATAGAATCGACAATTTGTTATATTGTGTGTGCACAATCGAAGCTATCTATTCGACTGAGCAGATTGCGTTTCGTTCCTTTATTTATATTGTGTAAGTGTATAGGAAGAGGGAAGATTAATTGACGCAGATAGCTGGCTTATGTAATTTTATTTCTCAGAAGCAACGTACATATACATTTTTTTATACATTTAATGGTATTCTTGCAGAATCGAATAGAAGCTTGCTTTGAAGTTCCTTAAGTTCGGCTAACGTGATTATGTAAGAAATTGATGACATCCGCGAATTTAAAAAATACAAATATCAGTTCAGTCTTTCTTCTTATATTTTATCATTTTCATACCCGAACTTCGGTTACATGAGATTCATCTATCATGCTTATTAATCGCACGATTCTTAATGAATTCTTTATTAGAATTAAAAATATTTAGCCTCTTTATATACGTGTATATATATATGTTCACATTACAAACTTCATAATTGTGTCAGTAATTAATCTGACTCGTGTTCTGCTGTAACAGCTAAATTTTATTTAAGCTGTTGTATGGTGCAGGTAAAGAACGTGAGTGCCACGTCGCATTTGTCATTTTCCTCGTTCGCTGAAACAATGATAATCAAATGACTCTTCAGAATTATCCTATTTCTTTGAATGTGGTGCGCATCCGAGATACAACACAATCATTTAATTTTGTAGTTACCTTCATTGATACATTTGCATAATTTCTCCTCAGTTTCTTCGTTCACATGATAATTATTACGCTCCGCTACTTCTAATAACTTGTCCAACTGAACTTCACTGTCCTGCATCTGAAATTATCAAGTAGCACAATTATTTTCAGTACAATAATAAATGATTAGGCTTAGGAACTTACGATGCTGGACTTTTCCAAGACGCACGCCATGAAGCAACCGAAATCGATAGAAAATTCATCGAGCTCTTCCCTTGTCACGTGCTTCTGATGAATTACCCTTTCCAACTTGTCGAAATCGACTGAAGTTACAATTAAAGAAAATAAACATCAATTAACTCGCGACGTGCAAAAGAAACAATCAATTTTCATATAAGGTACCATCGTCCAAGTTGTTATCATTCAGACACTCTCCTATTTCTCTTAATGGAACGTTCAATACCTTAGCGGCTTGCTTCACCTCTGCGTTTACCTGAAGTATCAAGTGATCAGTTCGACTTTTCCCGATGCTAAATACCTCGGATCAGCAGATTACGGTAATATGTCGAATCACTTACGCTAGCCAGGACACAAATCAGAACCACTGGAAATGTCTTCATTTTTGTCAACTGCGAAACACTCAGAAGAAAAATGTAGCCTGCTTCTTCGGAGCAGTGACAAAGTGTGCCGTGCAATCAGAGCGCACCTTGCTTATATTTACAAGCATGGCAACGGAATTGTTCGTTGTTGAGACACGCGTATAAAAATTGAATCGGTCAGCGAAAAATACATAACACGTTGCTTAAGCAGCTTTTAAATAACGTAGGTATCTGGGGATTGGAATTGAGGAAATGTTGCTTGATTAAGAGATACTCTTCTATCATTTTATTTGACATAGCACTCGTGGTGATTGAAATTACAATTAGGTAGACTTCATTGAACGGCTTTAACGTGGCGGCTTAATTGAACAGCTTCTCCACGTAGCAATCAGTATACTTGTTACCGATTATGCACTCGTCGGGTTCACCTTTGACTGTAACAAATATTCAACGTGTACATTTCATATGATTTTTTCCAAATTTTATTTCATTTAAAGATCTACGTCATAATTAAAAATTCTGTAAAAATTCTGTAAAAATTCATCAGAAAATCGATCACGTATTTATCCATATTTATTTAAATTACTGCTTCAAAATCTATCGATAATTTCCGATTGATGTTATCCGTATTTAAATGCATCGAGTACTCACTGCTTTCGACGCACTCCTGCGCGATGTTCATCACCAATTTATGGTCGTCCGGGTTGTTAGCGTGAACGACGTCGATCATCTTGAATATCGGCTCCAAATGGAATTCGTTTCCACTTGTTAACTAGACGAAGAACAGAAAGAGCAATCGAGTTGAAGAGAAATTAATCGATTCGATCTAAAATTAAATTAAATGGATACTGACCACGTTCATTCGTTTCATCACGCAGGCCTTCACGCAACCCAGAAGCCTGTTGTCGGCGACGTCCTTGTGGTATTGAATTTTCGTTGCCGCCTCTATAGGAGAAAGATGAAATTTAGAAACGGAGTAATTTTCGATTTTACGTTCGTTCCGTCACCTTCCGTCATTTTAAACTCGTCGGCGCACGGTCTTATGTCCGGCATCAGATATTCGAGGTACTCGGACACGATCGTGTCTTCATTGAAACCATGCACGGCCGTCTGTACAGATAATCAAGAGACAAGTTAATCAAAAGGAAGCTTCGATTTGTCGGTCTCGTGAGAAATGATTTTAAGATAGAATTGAATTCGTGAAGGAGAATTGAACCGTCGAGTCCCACTTGGATCACTTGAAACGTATATCCACAGAGCACTTACAACGGCGATCAGGAGGCAAGCGACGTACACGATGGTCTTCATTTTGGACCAGCGGAAGATCGATACGATAGCACCACGCAGTCGGACTACTTACTGTCCGTGTGATATCGCGACCCCGCGGGATGGTATTTATACGAGTGCACGGCCGGGACAATAGCAGGTGTAAAGGTTCAGTCGGAACGGGTGACAGACAAGGAGACTAGCAGGAAACAAGATAATTGACCGATCTGGCTCGATTTACATAAGCCCGAAATACGGCTAATCACCGGTGGAAAGCGTCAGCCCTGTCACGGGGATATGATTATTTGCCGCGGGTGGGACGAACGTTACCCCGCTGAAATTACGGGATCCAGCGAAATCATCCTCTAATGATCGAGTCGCGCACTCTGCAATCTCCGCGGATCCGTTGTCTTAAGGAGGAAGAAATTACGGGGCAATCGAGCATTGTTTGTTTCTTCCTTACATTCGCGTTCTCAGAAACGATCGTTGACCAACTAGTCACTGCAAAACGCCGATCCTTGTTACGTCTCGTCGGTGACGACAGATCCGATCTCGATTTAATTACTGCTGCGAATTTTTTGGCATGCCATCGTTACGCTTGACAAATATGAGTGCAAGTCATTGCCTAAACTTACATTTGCCTGATGGATAGGATGCAGTCTTTAAAGTTTTTGAAACTGATCACGATATTAAGATTTCATTTCAGATTTCAATTTCTTTTACTATGAAATGTTCGTCGTTTGCTAAAAGCAAAGGCAGAAAACTGATTTTAGTAAAACAAAAACTGCATCCCTAAGAAGAGAGGATAAGTGAAAGACAATGTTCTATGAATCAAACATAAAACTTCATTTAATCACTGTTCAGAGTTTACGCAAATATACCATATTTTACATCGCCAGAGTATCGATATTTTCCAAGAAAGACCAGAACCATTCGATCAGTTTAATCCGTATCGTTCGTAACCGTGCAACTTGAGAATTGGAAGGCTGCCTCGCACTCGTCGGTTACGGTAGCAACTGAGAAGAGAATCAGAAATTAATATCTGGATGCACGATGAAAATTCAGTTTGTGCTCCTTACCCTCCTCCACGCATTTCTTTATAAGTTCTCCGTACTTTGCAAGTTTATCCGGCTGGCCTTCGTAAACTTTTCCCATCCACGTTGTGAGCTTGTCTGCGTGAATGTGGGCACCATCCGCCTAGTAGGTATAATAATAACGTTAACGGAATATAATAATAAGCAGTACTCTCGTACTTACCAACTCCATACGTTTCATCATGCAAGATTTCATACATCCATATTTCGTCCTCTCGTCACCCTGCAGGCTGGAGTCGAAGAATTTGTCCACATCCAAAGCTAAAATTTCGATTTATTTTATAGCGAGAAGTTTAATATTAACGATTATTTAATCAGTATGTCTGTATTTACGTAGAGAAATATCTTGCTCCTTTGCGCAGGGCTCGATGTGCGGCTCTAGCTCAGACATAATGTCGTCTTTAATTTTTCCATGTGCAACTCCCTAAAATGCACGTCAAACGCTTCATACCAAAGAAAGTGTCAAAATGAAACTGAATGAATTTTCATATAAAAATCATTCAAGAACCGGATTATTTCATTATCTGACCAAATGGAAGAAATTTACAGAAAAAAATAGAAAATTGATGCTGGATATGGTCCTTAAAATTGTAGCAAGTACATAATTGAAGAGACGTGGTGAAATCTATAACTCACTGCAACGAGGAAGATGCAACTGACAACGAGCAGAGTTTTCATACTGATATACTTTCACGAAATCCACGGAAATCAAGGCACTGACTGATGCCTGACGACGTGTGAACATCATATTTATAGAGAACTGGCGCAAATATGTGTCGAACATCTCGCGGAGAAGTGTTAAGATCCCCATTACGAAATAACACAGGAAGAGAAATAATTGGTCTCGGTAAGAAATCTCCGCTGGTTTATGTAACGTTATTGCTATCGCGATAGAGAGATACGTGCATACGTACAGGAAAAATGACCAATTTCTAGCGTGCAGGCTTGGAGCTGATAATTAGACTTGATTAGTCCTCGTGAAGGAATAAAAATATCGGCGACCTTCCAAGTGAGACAATTAAAATTTACTGTACGAACGAAACGTCTTAAGTGTCCATGGGTGTGATTCATCCGCTCTGCGTCGACAGCTTCTGCATTAGCATGCAATGATGTGGGAATAGTTTTTTTTTAGGTCCTTTTTGCGGTTAACCAATTAAAATCCAAGATATCCAGTGATTGATTAATGAGCCTGTTTATTTCGCATTATTCTTATCTGATCGCTTTGGTATCAAAAATCCATTCGGTGTAATTTCTAACTCTTGAGGTAAAGTCGGAAAACGGTAAAACGAGTCTTCTTACAATTACAAGGACTGTGATTGAATCGTGGGGGGTAATTTCGAAGCGTTACATAATGCGCAACTATTATAGTTTGTACATTGTAACTCAAGATACAAGGATTTTCTAATTAACCAAACTAAATGTGTACTGGATATAACCCTCATTTGCATTTTCCTTAAAATGAAACAGCAGTTTTTTTCCAAACTCATCCGATATAATCTTCCAATTAGCTTGAACGAGTTATTATACTTTTTATGTGTGAATTAATCACGGATTGCTCAAAGCTTGAATTATAAATGCAGGGAAAATGATTTGGAGTGGTGGTAGGGGGAATAAAATTAAAAGCCGTTTGTATATAAGAGGGTATAGTATATTGACTTAAATACAGTTGTCAGGTTGTGTCAGCGATAGGAACATGGTTAAACCGAGCTCTTTCAATTTGAAAGAAGCTTGACAATTTTCCTATGATCGAATATTTAAATTAATGATTACAAAAGGTATTCCGAGATACGTTCAAACTCTTCTGCACTGTGGCTTCCTTCGATTATCCCTGCACACTGCTCGCGATGCTCTCAGGTAACTACGACGATAACGATGATTCTGATGTCTGGGCAACAGGAAATTAGCTGTTTGTTCATCTCGTGGCTCCGTTGTCAGATTCATGGGGCGATGTACAGCTGTGAAAGAGAAATATTAATCAATTAATTTTCCAGAAATGGTTGAATAGATTTCTTTGAAAATGCTACTACGAGTCGGACCAAACAATTGCTCGGACATACAGATTACATCGGCAAACGTATCATTGTCGTCGTAATCATATTTAAGAATCACCTCTTTGTCCACTTCCCAAGCGCACTTCCCAAACTCCCAGGCTACCTCGCATCCGTCCGCACCTTTCACTGAAAATCACAATTCAATTATTTCCATCATTTACCATTTTACAATTAATGTTGTATATTATTATCATATTATTTAATTCATTTATTTGTTCGATTGATAACTCACCCCGGTTTCGACAAACTTCAACCAAGTGATCCACGCGAGGGATGTATTCGTCGACTAACATCAGACGAGCGTTTTTAGTGAACCAATCCCATTGTACCTCATCGTTCTTCATCTAGAGATAATCATCAACCGGTCAGTTCCTCAAGTAATTTTTTTGCCAATCAAAATTATTTCACGATGATTTACTCACGGTCTTCGTCGAAACCAGGATGCATTTCATGTAACACATTAGCCTCTCATCCCTCGGGAATTCGCCAAGATGCTGGCCGTCCAACAGCTCTGTAAGAAAGTAACCCAATCATGCAGAATAATAATAATTATTATCATCTAAATTTCATTTGTACAAGAAAGTACCTTTGGGTGTATCATTTTTCTTGGAGCACGGTTTCCTCAGGTTCTTTATAGTCTTCTTGGCTTCGTCCATGGTCAGCTTTTTCTGTTACACGTAAAGTGAAACCGGAACTCCGTATAATCGGCCCACAACGGTCTGTATTTTGTTAGAGAATAATTAACTTACACAGTCCGCGTCGTTGATCGTGATTAGAACGAGCATCAACGTCACTAGCACAAAAACGGTGAACCTCTTCATCCTGTCCAGCCTCTCCTTGTAGATCTCCTGTTACTTGAAACCAGGCTCACCGGTTTCTTATACCTCGGCCCGCGACGATATGTAGGGAGATGGGTTCCCGCGAATACGATTGCCCGCAGTGATCCGTACGCGGACCGTCCACCCTCTTTTATAATCAGATCGCGGGCGGTAGGAGAACGAACAATTGTTGCATCTCGCGGGTGACACACGAATCTCGGGCCTCTCTGATTACCGCGGCTACGGTCAATAATTAATGTGCAACCACCAATTTTCGTCCGCGGAACGTCCCGGGTTTCGGAGAGAGAACAGCCGCAACGTAATAAGTTACGTCCGAACGTTACGTAACAGTTAGTTGAGTTCATTTGTTGATTCTCCTAATTCCGTGACACCTAATTTTCTCTCAACTACGAGTTTTATCAAATATTCGAACACATTGATTCCGCAGTTTTTCTCGAAGAATCGCAGTTAGTCATGAATGCCTTTAAATGATATTTACAATCGGGCAAAGCGTTTTTAGACATAAAAGAATGAATGTAACGTGTCGTTCTCGTATGTAATTTTTATTCTCAATTAATTGTACAAATTTTACAGATGCCCCTACTGTGTTTTATACCTTCTGTAAAATGCGTGTTTCAAGGGAAGAAAAATGTGTTTGGATCCGCCTGGTAGTAGCATTTCAAATATCTATACGTTGCATCGCATGGATCGCCAGAGAAATCTACGTATAATCGTTTTCAAGAGAAATAGGACTCTAAGTATCGGAAATGAATTCGATCAGAATTGTTCTTACCTGTCGAGCGGCATGAGTCTATGGCTATTTTTATTTGACCAGCCCTGTCCGCCGGGATCATCGCGTCTATCTGTTTAATTATCATTCCATAGTCGATGGCTCCGTTTTTGTACTGAGCATAATTAAACATCAATTAAACGTGAATCTCAAACAATTTTAGCAATCCTCGATTTACACTTACGCCTCGCAACGTCTTCAAAATACAATGCGAGTAGCACTTGAGATTCTCATCTTCCGGGAATTCCCCTCTCTGAATCCCCTCGACCAAATCTACAGATTTAAGAAGAAACCTCATTTCTGATTCGAAATTTCGTTTCTATTTTTACGCACCTTCGGACACGCCGACTTTCTGCGCGCACGTCTTCCTCATGCTTTTAGCCATTTTATCCAACTGCTCCTGAGTTACACTCTCCCCTGGTTTCAACGCGACGAATATCAATGTAACGCATATCAACAGTTTGACGAGCATATTTTAATTGTCGAACGGAACGTAGGAACCGATTGAGCCTGAGCTAAACTGAGGACTCCTTTGACCGAGCTTCCTCTTATAACCCTTTCGATTGCGATACCCTGCGTTTTCATCGGTGTAATTTGATACAATTCGGTAATTTAACGTTCGCCGATTACGCTAAAGTACAGTGTTCGCGGAGTTGATGACAGCCTCAGCGACTTTATGTAACGCGTAAAGGCCAGCTAAGTTGTCGTAGGTAACGCATCTGAGACTGTCCGGAGACACGAAAATGACGCGCGTATTTATTCGAGAAGTTCGTAACTGAAGTCTCGTTCGTCTGAAGTAACGGAGTCTCGACTCGATGCATCCCTAAACTAGTTTCGAAACTCTGCGCCCGATGGGTGAAAAACTGCGAGTGAAGTTTGAACGGTGGAAAACCGCTGACAAATTATTCCATTATAGTTCGCGTTAACCATGGCGATCATGGCACAAGCCACTGTCTCGAGAGCCCCTCCTGCGCGGGTTTCGAACTTCTGTAAAGTTCCGGCCACTCGCTTCGCTTTGTCCCCTTCGTCGACTTGCGTTAATGTCGAACCCTTGTATCTCGAGAGATACCCTTAAAACGGGAGCAGCTGGCCAGAAAGAGCCACCGGCCACTGTCTCCCCATTAGTCCAAGGGCCACTTCACCCGGTAATCACATTTTTTTCACCGCACTCGATTCACCCGATCATCGGGACTTCTTCCCTTTTTTTTCGAACCCCTTCAAATCCAATCGGGCGTTCGATTATCGAGAAGCGTGAAATCCGTTTGCTACATTCATATTTATGATACACTACACGTGTATTTTTGCGTTCAAAAAGAAATAATTGATTGCTTATACACCTGGCAAAAATGAAATTATTTTATACGAGTGATGATAACTATAAACGGTGAATAACGGAGAAAGTAGGTGTTATGATGTCGTGGATGCGTTGTTTGGGAACGAGCACGCGGCGCCCAGATGTGGGTGAAGGAAGGCCGGTATTGCGCGATCGGATTCCATCGAGTTCGATCCGATGTCACCGTCTGACGAAATTTTGTTGTTACACGTGCAATCTATTTTTAGCTCGTTAGAAATAACCCCCGGGCACGAGGCTGTATAGTATATTTACAGCGATTTATCCATGCAAAAGAATCATCGTCGGGACTCGGTTGTTAATTATCGGCGAACGTGAGAATATCACCGAAAACCATTTCCCAAGAAACGACCATTGTAGAATCTTGTTAATCCGTGGCAGAGGTTTCAACAAAAGGAAACGATCTCTGACTCTGGCGATGTTCCGTGCAACGAAACAAGCTCCTTCCTCAATATAAAAAAAGATAAAGTGGAAAACCGCGAAATGGCGAGCGTGGTAGGAATCGGGAAGGATCGCCCTTTGTAGGATCGAGGCATGAGAATAACGTGACCCTAATTAAACGTCTTTAATTAGTAGTAATAACCCAGCTTCACGGCGTGTTGCGTAACGAACACAGCGTTGATAAGCCTTCGTCCAGAATTATAATAACTCCGCAAAGGGTGGCTGTAGCTTAATTAAGAACTTATATCTCGCCCGGAGCTTTGTTTATTCCCCGGCATTGTGCTGCTTGTCTTTCCAAAATTTCATGGACCATTGAATGGTTCATTTTTGTATTTTGTTTTTCCTACAATATCGCGTTTTATGGATACAATATGTCTAAAAGCATTTTTTACACAAGCTAATATATCAATTTTAATCTTTTTCATTTAATCTAATTTGGCTCGGTTTTACGGCTTACATTGCGTTCTACGATTTTCGCATCGATATACCTAAATAAACTACGTCGGCGGTTATTTTGAAAAGGGGCCGGGGTAATAAATTAATCGCGTGGCCCGTGATTAAAGACCGACCTTTGTGATGCTAATTACCTTTCAATCAAACAGGCAGAGTCTCCAAGCCCTGAGACGGTCGAATTAGCTTTCAGTCGGCGTTCAACTTACTTTCTGCGGGAAATTTTCGAGCAAATTGCGGCCCGTGTTTTTAGTCCCCTCCCCCTCGATTTCATAGACGCCCACGGAGCGGCGAAGGGATGAACAGAAAAAAAGAAAAAAATATACACTCTCGCCCTTCGCGTTCGTGATCGGAGTGGCCTCTCGAAACTTGTCCCCCGCGTCTTTTGCCCGGCCCTTTGACGCGCTTACAACGGAAATTGTCAACGAAAGTGCTCGTTCTTTTTTTATGAAGTAACGTTAAGGTGATTCAGGTGTTAAGAAACTTTGCCAATTTAACTCCTAAAATATTTAAGAGTACTTTCAATGGATAATTTCTAATATTTCCATGTATGATTTTGATTCTTTTATTATTATTATTAAATTATATATATTATATTATTAAGTTTTATTACATATATTTAATAACAGCTTCTTTTTGCGATCATAAACATAATTAATTTCTCCGTAGGTAGAATTATCGCAATAAGTGTAGGGATTTGTTGGTACCAATGAAGCGAGGCTGCGTCGAATCGATAACGCTTAACTGAAATAAAGGGGAACAGGATGAACAAAGGTGGATCGTAACGAAGCTTGACACCCGGCAATTAACGACGGCGGATCGTTTTTTGATTTAATTGCCGCCGAATCGCGTGCACCCATAACCGTGTTACATAGGCTTTTATCTTCCCTGTACAGAGGGAGTTAGCCTGGTTGAACCTAATTTATAGCGGAGTGCAAACGATAGTGTTTTGGGATGGTTTAGGAACAAAGCGTTCGCTGCTGGACTCGTCGGTCTAATTAGTGAGAGAACGGTAATCGATTTTGCTGTCATGATTTTTTTATAAGATCTATCTTTGCGTGCGGCTGTAGGACTCGGAAGTTCGTTGGATTATACAATGCCGTGGTTAATCGCAGGCAACTCGTAGACGTAATTTCTCCAACGAGTTGCGCAATGATTATGCGTTCTTCGATGCCCGATGCATAATAAAGTGTTTAGTCTAATGCCCGGTTACCCGCGGACAATAATTGTGCATCGTTTTATTAATTAACCGGTTACTCGAACAGAAACAAATCCGGCATCACGTAACGGATCGAATAAAAATAACGATTTTATAACAAACGATATAATTTTTCCACGATGTGAAATTCACGTTTCGATCTCCTGCTCTCAATCTGAGGAGCAATTTTAAAGTCGAGGAGGAACGTCTTTAATTCCAATATAAAGCAACCCACCCTCGATCAATCATCCCCGTCGCGTTCGTGACGAGAATCAACACGATTTCATTACGCCGCGATCTTCTCTCTCCTCGTTCGACGGTGAACGCAAACTCCGAGGCTCGTTTATTAATAAACAGTTGGGATCTTCGGCTCGTTCCTTTTTTCAATGAACACCGTGCTCGGACCGAGTGTACGAAACGTATACACGGTATATTTTAGTTGCATGATTCAGCGGACCGAGTCTTCTATATCTCGATGCCTGGGAACATCTTTCCCTTGTAAAGAACAAGAAGAAAGCGTTTGCCCGTGTAATCCAAATTTACCTCGACCGTTTTTGAGTAGGTGTCCTGTCCCCTCACTTCACAGGAAAGGTAATAAAAAAATCACGTTATACGACTAAAAAATGCAAAATATTAATTGCACTTGGCACGAATAGAAATATTTTGGGGGAAGCTCGAATTTTACTAATAATAGCGATAAAAATAAAAGTATTTTATCTAGGATAATTTTTCTAAAATTTTACGATGACCTGTGAGATGAACGACAAGAAAATATAAAATATAAAAAAATATTAATTGCAATTGGCACGAATAGAAATATTTTGTGTGAAGCTCAAATTTTATTAATAATAGCGATAAAAATAAAATTATTTTATGTAGGATAATTTTTCTAAAATTTTACAATGACCTGTGAGATGAACGACGAGAAATGGTCGTGGAATGAAACGAGCAATAGGAAATAGCTTATTAATAGAAAGTGACATTTGATCGAGTTGTAATATTCCTACACGCGTTCAATTATCATTCTCGATTCCCACGTGCTCGACACTTTCGTTTACACCTCGGCCGAACGGGGCAACGAATTTATTACTGTTTACGCTCGAGTAGGCCGTACGAAACGAACGTGAAAGTAAGTAGAAACAGGCTTTAAGGGCAGACTCGGGTTGGCTCGCAAGCCGCTGCTGGTAGTGGTAGTAGTGACGAGGAGGTTGATGGCGATGATGATGTTAATGCCGCGACCAGTGACGCTGGAGTCTTTCTCTGGTCGTCGTCCTCTTCCGTGGCTCGTCTTGCTAAATTTGTTCCTATCAACGTTCCCCCATTTACTCGGCCTTACTCTCGTTTCAGTCCCACCGTTCTCCATTGTTTTCGTGGTACAAATAATTCCATATAGAAAATAATAATATCATAATAATAATTAATGAATTTATTCCGCACAATTATTGCATTTTAATAGCTTTTAATAGTGACAGTGTTCGGAGGTGAATTAATTATTCAAATAACATTTCAAAATATTAATTATCGTGCTATCACGTACTTTTGTAAAACCTGTACGTTGACCACTCGTCGGGTCGTGTTTACATTTCGAGGTACGTCAACGAAACGGGAGATCACGTGACAAACAAATCACCTGACCATTTCGTGTAAGGACGAGGGTACTGTCTATCTGTGCCTGTGGTTCGGTCGAAGCGTCCCTGAAAATGGCGGTACGCGTCCTTCGCTGGCAAACGTAATAACGCCGAGTGATCTGTGCCGTTTTCTCTTCCGCTTAACACGTGCCTTCGTTTCTGGCCGAGGATTTTGTGAGTAAGGGCCGCCGGCGTCGCCATGTGTTAGGTACGTACGTTCAATCATCCTTCACGCTGCTTTCTCTTTACTCTTTGGTATGATGTATAACGCGCGGAATTACGGGCTTCCTGATTTATATCGTGGCGCAGCGGTGTACGGAACAGCGTGGTAATTAAACGAATAGTACATTTCTGTATTTGGATTTCCTCCGTTAAAAAGAATGCCGGGATGCCGGTGATTCATCGCGCATAATTCGAGGTGTTACGCGCCTTCTCGTTTTTACCCGAGCCGAGGGAACGACGATTCCATTCAGCGGACAGGAACTACGCACGATGCGTACGCGGTATGCCTTCTGAGGAGACGCGGAACGCGTGTCCGGTTTTCGGCGGTTCTTAAATCAATACTCACATTTATTCAACACGTAATGTACGTATATAAGTATTAGTTGTATGAAAGTATTTATTTTATAAATTGATGTTACAATCGTTTTGCGTGAAGATCATAAACTAAAAATAACGTTGATTCCGATACGATTTTCATTTAAATGATAAAGTGATCGATCAATGGAAAGAGCGTCGTTCGGATAAAGGGTTTTAAAATTGTGATTCAGGCTTGTTGCTCGCTAACTTATCGTACAGACGAACACTCCGGCTACTTTATTGTTAGCTCGATCAGCCTCCTCTCCAGTCTGGCTCCTCTCCCTCTTCTCCCCGACGCGATAAAGAAACCGTATTGCCTCAATTTAGATGCAGCACCGTTACGCCTCGTTTCGTTAATAGTAATTTACATCAACACTACAGAGACTTACAATCAGTCGAGACTTTTATCTACATCGAGAAAGAAGTTCTCTTTTTTTTAAATATATTTTTATGATTATTATATTCGACGCTCGAACGAGGAAAAATTCGATTGGGAACTTTAAAAGGTTCTTAGAATTCGCTGGGAGGAAAGAATGAGAGGAGACAGGCCACGTCTCCATTGACGGGCATACGGGTGTATGCGGGCCCGAACCGTTCAGCCAATTCAAACTAATTTCGTGGCATCGCGATCGTCCATCGTGATTCTGACGTACCCTTCTCTTCACCAGACAAAGAGACAACCGTGCCGAAACTTTCTACAAAGTGGAACACGATCTTTCCAAACGTTCTCCCAGTAGATTTCATATCGAACTTTGTCGAAAGGGAGAAATGATAGAAGTTTGCACGGTTTTCGAAAATTCAGGACTCTTGCCAAGCACCGAAAATTTTAATAAAAGAAACCCGGGGGTAGTTTCATCCCCTTCCCCCATTTTTCGATCGAAATGCATAGAATTCCAAATCAGGTTTTCTCGTTCCTTGCAGAAGGAAATCCTTACCGATGTCTTTTTTATCGTAATCATTTAAGCATATTCTTCTCTCTCATTATCATAAACACAGCGGAGTTCATTTACCAGTTCATAATGAAAAAAAAAATGAAAGAAAAAACACGGAGTACGAGAATCGTCTGGGGAGTCTTTATTTTCGTCTGGCAGGGGATTTAATAAAGTCTGGCGCAGGTGTCACCCGGCGAGAAGCAAAAACGTCAAAAGTGAAGGTTTTCTCGGGGAAAGCTCGTTCGCACCCCCTGTTCCTTGTGTTCCCTCGCGCTCGCGGAACAAAGCTGCAGACGATAGAACTGTCGATCAATTCCGCGTCTGCCACGTAATCTCGGCATTTTTGCCTCGTTAGAAGCTACCTCGGTACGGAACGAGAATTCGATGCGAGCATCGGAGGGGCTGCGTGACCGTGAAAGAAGCTCAGACACGCGTC
>SHCU01000075.1:33769-66777 GCA_004307685.1 Ceratina australensis | reverse complement strand
ATTTACCAGTTCATAATGAAAAAAAAAAAATGAAAGAAAAAACACGGAGTACGAGAATCGTCTGGGGAGTCTTTATTTTCGTCTGGCAGGGGATTTAATAAAGTCTGGCGCAGGTGTCACCCGGCGAGAAGCAAAAACGTCAAAAGTGAAGGTTTTCTCGGGGAAAGCTCGTTCGCACCCCCTGTTCCTTGTGTTCCCTCGCGCTCGCGGAACAAAGCTGCAGACGATAGAACTGTCGATCAATTCCGCGTCTGCCACGTAATCTCGGCATTTTTGCCTCGTTAGAAGCTACCTCGGTACGGAACGAGAATTCGATGCGAGCATCGGAGGGGCTGCGTGACCGTGAAAGAAGCTCAGACACGCGTCATTGTGCCGGTAAATGGTCCTTTCGCCAGCTCCTCAGGTGAAACGGGTATTTCAGCGCCGATGGAAACTCGAATACGTTCCAATTCAAGGAACATCGATTGCTTAACGATATTTTTTAGTTATTCCAGAATAAAATAATTTTTGTCATTCGTTTTACGTTGAATCCAGGTAATACATATTTTTTAAATAAATATTGCTTCACTTGCAATTATGAATGTACGAGTGTGTTACGTTGACGTAACGAGGGTTCCGACCCCATAGGGTCAAGCCATGAATGTCGATGGCTTGATTAAACTCGCGGAATTTCAGCCATTACGAATTTTCGATGCGACGCTGATCGTAAATTAGTGATCGTTGCGGATTCGGTTCCCCGATGCATGCCTAAAAAAAATGTGGCAGATTGATATTGCGAGACGTGACAGGTTCCCAGGGACCAGGGGATCATCCTGATGACCGTCATTATCTGTTTTGATTGCAATCCGTTCCACTCGGTATTTGTGTGACGATTCATTGGTATGACGAGTTAATTAGATTGCCATGAGTTTTGTGTATCTTCTATGACACGTACATATATATTTTCTAATTATTTATAACTTTATTAAGTTAAATTTATATATAATTATTATTGAATTTATATAATTAAATTAAATTTAATCAGCATTATAATTAAATGGTAAAACAGTTCAGAAATGAATAGGCCGTAACTGCAAAATTAGATGCGAGACACGTTTTACTGAACTCTGACCCTTAGAACAGAATTCGCAACATTCGATTAAGATTCACCGAGCTACAAGCTCTGAATTTAATATTTCCTTAATCAACGCGGGCAACCCTTCGCGTTTAACGTGCGCACTAGGTGTAATAATAAATTGCCGCATTGTTGCCACGATTTTGACGCAAGGGTTTGTCAGTCGCGCGTCGCGTCTCCCCTCGAACTCATACTCGATCCACCGTGAAGCACGGTGAATCGAATTTAGAGGCCGAAAAGCTCAGTCAAGGAGCACCGAGTGGCTATATATGGATAAAGGTAAACCACGTTAAACGCGAATTCGCGATAAATCTGGGCGAACTACCCAACGGGGAGCTTGCAAGCACGGAAAATTCAATTTCCCGGCCATTTTCATCCTGAGTGCTTTGTTTCGATAGAAAATATCGGCTGATATCAAAGCGTTGCGCAAAATTAACTAACTCAATTTACCATTTCCATTTATTTATTCATCGCAGTTCTGCGGAATGAATTATATTTTTTTGTATTTATCAGATTTTTGTATCTATCGCCGAACTGTCTCTCTCTTTACAGTTGGCATCAATAAGCGAGTCTCTAGTGTCATAAGTGGTATCAGTAAGAGGTTCTAAAAACATGAATAAATAAAATTTGCGGATCATCGTCGATGATAAAAATAATGGAGTCCGGTTCGAATTGCATTTTTCATCGACGCGCGTTTAAACTCTGATCTCGCAAATTGGGGCGCTTAGCGCGGCTTACGATTTAAATCGTCGAGCATCGCCGCATGAAATATCGCCTCAAATTACCGGCGAGAAATTCGTGGGTGAACCGCTCGGGGTCCATCGATCAGAATAATCCGAAAGAAGTTTCATGTTGATTGAGACGTATATTGCGTAACCGGCGGCTAATCTTATCTTTAATTTCCCGCGCGCTGAAATTTACGAGCCAATGAATATTCAACGTGATCCTCTTTTCTTTTCTGTTGCAGATACGGTTTCGCGGCGCGTGACGACTACGCGTTTACACGGTCGTTGAAAAACGGCGCTGCCTCGCCGCTAATTAATCGCCTTCGTGATTAACCAGCGTTAAAGCCTCCTGGCTAATATGACAGGAAGATGACGTCACTGATCCAGAGGGATTTGGGGCCTCGGAAGAGGGAGTCGACCAGCAGCAATGCTTCCAGCTATCTGATGGTGAGTACAAATCTTCGTTTACTTCTCGAAGCTCTGTCGGTTTTTAATATTTATTGTAATTCGTTTCGTTTGTATTTTCCTATTTCAAATACTAGACGGATCGTTGAAAGTTGTTTGAAAATCGGGGATATAAAGTTACAGGATTTTTAAAGATACATTGTCTCAGTATAAAGAATGCAATTTCATATTGTGCATGAAACATTTCCGCATATAACATTTCCCGTAAAATTTCTAATTCTTACTAAAACCCTAAATAAAAAAAAATCAATTTCTTAATTATTTCTGTACGTACGAGGTTTCAATAAATCCGGTGTCGGGCAATTACATGAGATAGGATGATGCAAATGTAGATAGTCACGGAACTTGGGATTTATTACCGAATGGGAATAACACCATCCAATTTCTCGGCATCAGACTGAAACACTGTATATACATATCTACGTAGGTTCTCTCCATCAGTTCCAATCCCAGAGGGACGTCGATATAGATTCTCTCCTCTGTTCCATCGTGTAATCTCCGGGGAAAAATTCCCGAGTCGCTATCGTTGTCCAAATAACTTCTGATACCGGCTAACCCTCTTGGCCCTTATCGCGGCTAGAGCCTAGTAACGTTACGAGATCCGTCGGTGTCGTCGCGGCAATAACGAGTCGACGCGATCCCGGAAACCACTTCCAACCTCTAACCATACAGTTTTTGAAACAACGGGTTGGACGAGTTGATACCCTCTGTCGTTGCAATTAAGCGTTTCCAAATAGGTGAAGCCTCTGCGGAAGCGAATGAAAATTCTACCCACTGTCCCGGAATATTCGTATCAGCGCCTCGGCTTTGACTACCCACGCGCGTGACACGTGCCTCTTTTGCCACGGTCTCCCGGTTGGATTCGGGTGAACACGATTGTCGAACACGTCGAGTTTTGATCGTCACCGACGGCGACCGAAAAAAATGAGCCACGGTCTAGTTTCTTGGCTGGCGTTGAGAAAAGTTTGTCGCCACACGCCTCGTACGCGATTCACCGCGTTTCACCATTAACGGGAGCGCGTTTTCTCTCGAGCCTCGCCCCTCGTGATATCCCGCGTGCTCTTCCGGCGAACGTTTTTCGGTATTGAACCGGCGCGGCGGCGTGGTTGGAATTTTATAAACGACGGCGAAATATATATCCGTGTCGATGCCGAGGGTTGGAAGGTATGCAAAGGGGGCAAAAAGTGAAGAAGCATCCCGCGGTAGGGGTTCGAAACGCCAACTCGGCTGAATCCCGTTTAATGCAAATCTTCTCGTGCACCGTGGATATCTCGCGGCGTGTTCCGTCGCAGAATTAATGTACCCGATGTTTCCTTTTCATTTCCGGCCCTGTCGCGAGTCGCCAAATTTGATGGATACAACGAATTTCAACCCCTCTTTCGAACCGGTCGTGCCGAAACAGTTCTCATCTTCCGTGCCGAAATACCATTTTGAAAAATGATTATTTTATGTCTCTGTCAGGTGTATATGGTAGCTTGTGTGTCAACGTCGATTTCACTGTTCTTAACCCTTTGAGCGCTGCGTTGTCCGATGTTACACGTGCGCCGTGGACTGGTCACTCTTTACAAAAATTCCTATGGGCTACGTACTTTTTAAAAGTTGAGCAGAATTTTCATTGCAGAGTATATTGATTGCAACTGAAATAAATTATGTAGCGACCTCAAGAGCCTTAATAACCATTTACTTCATTAAGCAACACAAGCAACAAAAATTTCATTAAGCAACATGAACATCATAACAATAGTGTGTAACAACGCATATATGGGTTTATAGCTCTGGAAGGGTTAAAACGGGAGGAACAATGTCAATACAATTATATTATCTTATTTATTGAACATAGTCATTGCCTTGCGGCTTTGGACGAATTTCCGGCTTCTCTTCTTTACATTTGTACAGTTTGCTATCTTACATAAACTTATCCTTGATACATAAACAAAAAACAACGTAAAACATAAACTCAAACTTGCACTTGAACATTTACTTAAACAAACATAATATTCTTAATCTTTTCAACAAAAATAAACTCGATATCTCTCTTTCTTAACTATTACTGACCTATTACCTATCATAACTTATACCCTATTCTACTAATCTAACTCTTAGCTTAATCAGTACAATTATATTGAAAGTACAGGATTTTAAATCCAGATAAAAAATTGTAAAGACCGTAAGAACTTATAAATTGTATTGACAACTATTACCATCCTGATTGAATAGTTAGTAGTGTTAGTAGTGAGTTCTGCTTATATAATTAATAGTTAGTAGTATTAGTAATTGAATAGTTAATACTGAGTTATGCGTAATGCTCAGGCGATGATCACGGAAGGGATAAGGGGTGATAGGGGAAAATAGTATGTAAGTAGAGGGCCGATAGAAGGAATGATGAGTCGTTAGCCTAAAATCGTTGACCTGTTAGCCGTTAATTATTAAGTAGCCATTAATCGTGAATTATCACTAGTCGTGATTGAGAGCCGTTGGCATTTATATTATACGAAGGAATCGTTGGCCTGTATTGTACTTAGAGCGGAGGGAGCTCGGAGGAGTTGTGATAAATCCTAATTATTGTATTATACCTTACACAAAACATAAATTTAGTTTAATTTAGTTTAAAGGAAAGTGATTATTTTATTTTTGTAAATTATATACTGTTTAATATAACACATCTAAATGATTGACATTTTCCTTAATGACAAAATCCTCTTACTTGTCAACTCAACGTATCACGTGACACTTGTATAATTTCAAGTGTCAATATTGCAGGAATCTAAATTCATTTGATAAATTCGTATTTCGATAAAATCGTTGGGTGTGTTAGTTGCCACTGACTCATGGTGCGTCTGTAATTTCGATCGATCGCTGGGATTATAATTGGAGTCACACAAAAGGCGAGTGACAATCGCGTTTCCAGTAGGAAGGCAATTAGACGAAATTTGAATGGGTCTAGAATGGGTGGACGATTATGCGGGAGCACGAAGTCCATTCCCGGCGTCTTTCACCCTTGAGAGAAGGGACTATTACGTCCCCGGGCAGCTTAAAAACGCTTTAACTCGCCGCGCGGATAAGAACAGATGGTCCCGTCCTCGTGTCCCAACGGAAACACGCAAACCGTGCGAGTTAATGCTCGCTGGAATATTCAAAAGTAGTCACGGAACGTCTACTTTTCATGCCGGTCTTCCAGGTAGCATTAAGGAAGTGCGTTACTTCGTTCCTTTTATGACCCCCGGTTAACAGCGAACAGATAAACGGATAGCGAAGACTCTTAGATCAGGTGTAATTGCTGTTAGTGCTCCGAGCTACCCGAGGAATCTTCGAAAAACTTTTTTCTTTTTATTATTTATTTAATGTCGCATCAACGTCGAGGTTATTAGCGACTACAATAGCTTTATACAATTATACAATGAGTTTATAAAATTATACTCGACTAAAAAGTCGAGTATCATATAGTACGATGCATTATGTGATAAAAGTAAGTATTCGAGATACAATTTGGAGTGTAGTACGTATCGGGTACAGATATGCTATATGGTACATAGCAATGGTACAGTAGGATGGACAGTTGTTTTATAATACCTGATTTGGGTAATACATGCAGTTATATTCGCAAGTTACAATAGTTTGGTAAATTTAATTCGAAAAACTGTTCACGGTACTTCTTTTACTTTTTTACTCCGAACTCCCTGAGGATTTTGTTAAAAATTCTCTGGGCCACTCGAACGAATTTGCGAGAGCAACTTGAAACCGGAACTGAAGTCTGTTCGTCGACGAGTAAATTTCAAAGAGGTACAAGCGTTATCAGGCGAGTGAACGGCTATCCATCGGAATTTCTCCGGTCCATCGGCACGGAAAAAAGGCGAGGCTAGGGTAGAAATTGTAGAAACCCACCGAGGTGCCGATAAATCTTTCGCTCAATCAAGTTAAAACGATGCTAAATTATTTGGAAGTGCTAAAAGTCGTGGTCCCGGGTGCGTAACGTCTGCGAATGATATTTTTCACCAAGGGAGGGTGCCCGGGGAGTTATAGGAATGGGAGTTAACCCTAGGGATGCTCTATTTCTCTCGAGGCAAGATTCTCGGTGGGAAACGACATTATTTCCAATTCGTGATTTTTTTTAATAAGTCGAGGAACATCCACGTGCACTTAATAACCGTTTTACATGCATCATCGAGGTACTCCCATGCGTGCGTAACGCGTAAAGGGAATGAAAATCGTGTCAGTTCACACGAGTTAGTTTGAAAATCAACCGAGAGCGTGATAAAAAGATACAAGCTCATGTGTATATGTTTTATTCATTTTTTGAAATTACGTATTCTTGGCGTGAACGTATCGTCAATATTCGGATATGATTAATATGAGGAAGTCTGGGAGAAATCATTTTTGTTTGGACTCAGATGTTGCTATGGAAATTGAGCGATGGGTCGGTGGCACGTTCGTATCGATTCCCAGGCCACGAGTGCCTTGCTACACTTCAGACTCGTGTAGTTACACATTTACGTTAAAGTTCAGTTCACTAACCTGCTCCGATCGCAAGACGGCCGAGCGTCCAACCGCGTATCAAGCGGCGAACCGACAGTAAAATGACTTCAATGGATTTTAGCCAAGTTTCGGATAAGTAAGATATCTAAAAACAATGTGACACGTGCACGAGATGTTGCATGATCGATTCTCTGTCTCTCGAGCGCTCTCTTTTCGCGTTGTTCCCGGCATCGCGACGATCACCGCGTAAAGTGCAATTCAGAGTCGCGTGGTGCGTCATTCGCGGTGTTACGTGCGTGCCTGACCGCCGGACAGTGTTTACAGTCGCCGAGAGGAAATCGAGCAGCGGTTATCACGGTGCGTTATCGTCCAGAAAACGGAAGTCGGCTTTATCTTCCCGCGAGGAACGAGAAATCAGGGTTGCCCGGTGAGTGACCGTTCGAATGCAACCGCGACTCACAGTCTATTTTATGTTTCCTTCGGTAGTAACTTATTTCTCTTATGCTTCAATGATCTTTGTTTTGTTTCTCTTATCTAATGAATTCTGAAATATTGAAATGTAATTGACAATAGTGATTGATAAAGTTCGATACGTTATCGGTGACTCATCAGTTATCGCTTCGCGTTCGCTATTTTTATACTGTACCTAGTCCGAGGAGAACTGTAACAGTTTACATAGGAACATCGAATTTTATTTATGATACATCCGTTTCAAGACGGGGAAACTTGTTCTCTCTCTTTTCTTCCGGCCGTCTTATCATCTTCGGTGCACGTCGCGTGTTCGTGGACACACAAATACGAACGCTAGTAAATAAATGGTGGCCGCGGGGAACACGTAACACTCACGATCGAGTGCAGCTGTCGTTGCATACCGTGTGTACCGATAGTTTCGGAAACGCAGGTGGACGCGAGCGGGCCTGACAGGAACCGTCCTTTGTTCGAGTCAAGTGTTATTTTTTGTTTCGAGGGTTTAGTGTTTGGACAGCGTTGCATTTTTAATCGGGGATGAAATTCTAGTAGGAGCAGGGAATCGATGGGAATTCTAACAGGATGTTGAATAACAGATAAAAAATGAAATTACGGTATTTAAATTACAGATTCGGACAATTATTCTGAACCCACTACTGTTTATGTGTGAGTTCCGTAGCGGAACAATATTCAAAAGTAATTGAAACTGTTTTTATTCCGAAACGTCAAAATTATGTCAGAAGTTAACAACATTAACACTTTGACTACCGCGTCAATAATTAATCGTGAACCGATAATCATGATACGTAATCATATTGAATAGTAATCAATATAAACTATATTTATTAATATAAACTTAAATTTGTAATAGAATATTCATTAATATAAACCATTGTTATAGAAGTAATACGAAAATGGTTTAGCGCGCGGCAGTCAAAGTGTTAATGCCAGACCGAGCACTGAAAAAATGAGGCCAAAAAAATGATAGATTTATTATTATTTTTGAATATTGTTCCGCTAGGGAACTCACAGATAAGCAGTAGTGGGTTCAGAATAATTGTCCGAATCTGTACAGTGTGTTTATTATAGATTTTGATGGAGCCCAAATTCCTTCATGTTCAATTTGATTGATCCCGATACTAAACGCGGTTATAAATAGATAATAGGAAGTAAACCCCCGTTATAGCAGCCCTCAGGATATTGATCCTGTCGTTGATGGATCACTGATTAATTGACTACACAATAATGTACGTCGTGTCGTGGAGTGTATATCCTGTCCTGTCCCTGCACCGAAGTTAGGCAACTCCTCTGGGACGCGGTCCCCCAATTCTTTGTCGTGCGGCAGGGAACGTATGGCCGAGAGTAAAACACGAGATGATCTATGTTCACGAGTGCGTTATGCAAGCTAACAGACCATTGGACGGAACGTAAGACATATATCGTCCACTATCACGAGCACTGATCTGAACGACTCTGTCCGCTCGCTTTTACCAACCGTGCAAACCTCTCTAACGATGGATCTAAAATACCGGCTATTATTCATAATCATCGGATACAAGTAATGATCTTTTAATCGTACGATAAAAATCTCGTTAACGTAATATTTAATTAAGAAAGTTTGCGTGTCATAAATATTTTTGTATAATAAAACGATTACACTTTGCGACTTGAATCGAATTAAACCAGAGGAAGTAAAATCGAATGGCAGCCAGACGATGTATGAATAGCGCGTGTAACGCGTTGCACGCTGGCGACGACAGCGTTCGGTGCTGATTGGATCTAATCTGTTTAATTCGGGGAATGAGTTTCAGCAGACCATTTTAATTCGAGGCATCGTCGCGTCGCGTTTACTCGCCTCGAACTTCCGCGATGCGACGAGGATCGTCGATCGCGACCAGCTGTCGTGTTCGCATTTTAACGATCCTCTCGAAAGGGGAAATAGCGGAGTTTCAGATACACTTATTAGAAACTCGAATTATCTCCGTGAAGATTCAGAGCGTGAATTACTCTCGAAATTGGAAAGGGGTGTGCTGAAACTTGAGAATACAGGGATCTTATCTCTGTTAACATTTATAGTAACATTTATTTATTGTACATTATATTTATTTTACATATTGTGACATTTATTTATTGTAATATTTATTTATTTATTATACAGGGTGTAAACCTATAGATGGGCAATATTTTAGGAGCGTATTCTACAGGCCAAAATAAGGCAAAAATGAAGAGTGGCAAAATTGCGTTCAGGCCACCATTAATTAGTTACTAGGAAATAAAAATTCGGCGTTTTCGCATTGCTATAAGAGTAGAGCATATGAACATATTTTCAACCCGATCTGGAGACTTTCAATTTTTGCCAAATTTTTTCAAATTTATTGCCAGTGGATATGTATGCGCAAAATCAGCTAATTTTTAATTGCCAAGAACTAATTAATGATAGGACCAAATGCAGTTTTGTCACTCTTCATTTTCGTTTTATTTTGGGCCATAGAATATGATTCTCAAATATTGCCCACTTGTAGATTTACACCCTGTATATTAACATTATTATATAGTACATTAATAGAACACCATGCGAAATTTGAGACAGTTTTAGTTTTTACGTTGAATGGTTTGGATGACCCTGACACGTTCCAAATTTTTAATCAACCCTATCGTAAGAACGATGTCAGTCTATTTTCATCTATGCTCGAGGCTATTCCATTTTCTTCCCGCAGGGTCGACCATGGCCGAGTTGAGTTATGTTTTCCACCCGTCGTCCCCTTTTTTTTCTCTCTTCGGCCCTTATGAAAAATGCACGCCCGATTTTCGGTTACCCGCGTCCCTGACCAAGATCACCGGTCCACCTTTTTGCATTCTAAGCTGTAGAATCTTCATTTAAGATACGTCCTCCGACGCTCGCCCCTTGGAATCACAATAGGCCGGATGGGTGTCGCCGTTATTTATACATTCATCCACGTTTTTCCCCTTATCCCTGAGAGCCTCTTTTTTATTTAAATTCATCCTCTACGTGGCAATATTTGACGATAGCTAAATCGGACTAACGAGATGTACTATTGATCCGCAGATGTCCCTCAATTAACACTTCACAGGCCGTATGATAACGTGAGAAAACTTCATCAGGGGATGCTGTTTTATCTTGGACTAAATTATTATCTTATAATTAAATGAAATTACGCTTAAAGAATATTTCGTGAGGATTAGAAAACGACGCAAGACAGTTTTTATACTGACGATCCCAGAAGTTCAAAATTCCAGAATTTGTCATGACACAAGTGTTTGCCATTAGACGTGTTAATTCTCATTTTCGAATAGAGTCACAAAAGAAATGTAAGAATTAAAAGGTCAGATAGAAGTAGAGGTGAAGAAGAGGTTCATCGAACGTTGATCATTTCTACGGGTTCCATCGGATTTCCAGGGAGGATCCATCGGGCGACGCGACGAAGGGTTTCCGTTGCTTTGGCGAATCCATCAATTTCCATCGGCTTTGCTCACAAAGCTTCGACAGCCGGAATATATATCCTTACCGTCCTATGGGGTTCCATGGTTCGTTGCTCGCATGACTCACACCGAATACACACGAGCTCCCTGTCCGTAAGCCAAATATCCGCGAATCAAAGACACGGCTTCCACGTCGCCTTCCTTCCTTTTACTCTCGTTAAAATATGTCGGATCGTATAATATATAAAATGATCATGGAGAAATAATTCTCTTATAAAAAGGAAAATATGGAAAATAATTATTATTCGGACTTTGAATAAATTCTCGCTGTTTTTTCAGAAATAGTAGTAGCGGTACTCCGTGCATGGAATTTCGAATGGTAACGCACATTCAAGGAATTACTGTATCTAATCTTAAATTTCAGTGTCTGGAAGTTCACTTTAGTTTAACAACAGTAATTAGTTATTAGATCTGAAAATGTCCATTTTTGTGTCAAATAAAGCTTGTTATTCAAAAGAAATCTACAGTTGAAGCACATAGAATTCTTGTTGAGACCTACGGTGACAATGCTCGACTGGTTTCGACGCTTCAAAGATAATGATTTTGATCTTGAGGATAAGGAACGTTTTGGCACATCAAAAAAATTTGAAGACAAGGAATTAGAGGAATTACTCGATCAAGACCGATGTCAGACGCTAGTAGAATTTGGAAAAACATTACAAGTATATGAGTCAACAGTTTCAAAAGTTAGGAATGATCTAAAAGCAAGGAAATTGGGTGCCGTATGAGTTGAAGAGAGAAATTTTGTACAAAAACAGCGAGAACTTATTCAAGGTCCTAATATTTTCTCTGAAGTGCTTCTACTTTACTTAAATATAAGAGTGTAAAATAAATCTGAGCGGACAGGTATGGCATGGAGGCTGGAACGAATTTCGGAAAGACAACGACGGTATCTTGTTATCTGTCAATCGAGTCGAGGATTCGGGCGGACGGGTATGAAAATTTCAGAGACGCTCCGAGATTTCTAGGGATGACGTACCCCTGTCACACGAGGACCCGATACTCGTATCGACAGACCACCACCGCGGGGGCGAAATCGCAATTACATTTTCAGGATGACCCTTTAAGGTCGCGAGTTCATTCACTGGTTTTGATGGTATTTAAATTGCACTCGAAACGCGGCATTGCGCGCCACTCTCTATCCCCAATGCTCAAGTGCTAAGTATTCTGGTCTTAATTAAGATGAAACATCAGAATTTCATATTAATATCTGTCATAAGTGTTGTATTAAAAATTCACGTGATACTTCATGCGATAGTTGACACAGCAATTTATTTAATTACGTCGTGTTAGCGTTCAAATAAAATGTAATAGTTGACATAGTAATTTATATAATAATTGATTTAATTGAGATGAAAGTTTGAAGCACAGATATCGACGAGAGAAATTTTGAGAGCAGATGAGGAAGGGGCGAAATGGATGAGAGAGATAAGCCAGGTAAGAGAAGAATCAACGGAACAGGAGAAAGCTGACACATAAACGCGAGACAATTATATCAATAATTATGTACGTACAGAATGCGTGTTGTACGGTATTGTAAAAGTGTTATCATTAAATGCAGCGATCTTTTCAAGATTGAAGTGCACGAAATAAACGATTACTATTGGTATAATGAAGGAACGAGATGAAAGGAATTTTATTGATTGATCGCTCTTAAAGTAGTACACGTATATCGTAATGCGGCTCGTGACTGCCACTTGGCCATCTAGCTACCCTTTTCACCACTCGGAGCCTCCGCACGACAGGGCTTTAATTGCGCTCGGTTATATTGTGCAACGGCCGAGCCGAGTTCCATAAATAATGAACGCGAAGTAGGTACGCTTTTATTCCTGCGGTGGGATCGAGTTCAAAAGCGAAAAGGACGATAAATAATTCGACTTGCGAAACGGTGAAACCGACAATGGGATTATTATAATGCACGCTTAGAAGACTTTACGACGGAGCCACCGCCTTGATGGAACACGATTTTTTTTTATATCGGAACCGAAGCGGAAAAATTGTCTTTCGGAAGTTTTACGTATTTTTTTCTCATCGTCTCTGTTTTCCTTTGCCGAAGCCCGAAGTGCACCTTTCCGGAAATTGATCGAACGAGAAGAAAAAGGAGAAAAACATTCGTTGTAAAAATAGAGAAAAATCGTCGAGCGATAAGAATTTCAATTGACGCTCGTCGTACAAAATCGATATTATAGAATGCATTGGTGTTTTCTACCGGAGTAACTGCACTGAAATAAGCGGACGGCCATCAAAGGGGAGAGTCTGTAGGGGTTAGTTTATTAAAAGAATCCCCTTTCAAGAGCAGGGCTCAACAGAATCGCGCAAAAACCCTCGAAACGAGCTGCGCTTTTTTTCATAAGCGAAAATTATGATCCTCATAAAGTTTCCCCTCGGCGCAGAGCTTAGGAACTCACGTTTTTCTAATAAACCAATCATCGTCGAACAAATCAAACCAGTCCCACGTACCGACCGTAAATACGAAATCTGATGTTCATTGATACTTACACCTCGAAGAAACGGGAACGGAATGCAATCGAACGGTTACCGTGTGCACAGCGATATTTCGACGTTGCGCGTACATAGGGAAGAAATTTCGCGTTCACCTGCCCGGCTATATCGGCTCGTGTTCCCGGCGAAACTTTATCGGACATCTTCTCCATGTTCAATATTGACTTTGCGAAAGTGCCTCCGGATGGAAACCTTCTAATTTTCCGGGCTCCGATTCCATGATGCAATGCAAATACGTCGAGCATTCGGTGTACAGGCACAAACGGGGCCGTCGTTCACGCAAACTTTATTTCTTTTCCAATTCGACGAGGGCTCCTCCGGCTTCTTAACTCCGGCAAAGAATCCGGCAACACTTTTACAAGCAGGCGTATAATTGAGCTCAAGACTCTTGTGCAAAACGGAACAGTTTTAATCGTCACAAATATTTGTACCGGAGTTTACGCGTATTCTCAAATTGTGAATAGAGTACGCGAGGTATAAACGATAAAGTAATAAATTAAATGAATTGTTGCGTAATGCAACGTTTTTGCAATTAAAACAGTTTTAATAGCCAAAAATATTCAGAGCAACGTGCGTAATCAGGTTTCCGGTAAATTGTAAAATACGCGTGAATGGAGCGCGAGAGGGCATCGGTGAATAAATTATTGCATAATGCGATCCTCGGAAGCGGAAACGTTCTCTCGATTACAGTGTTCGGATGGTTCCCGGATGAGTTGCGTTACTCCGAAACAATGGGGGGGTCCCACGCGTTTAGAACGATTTTATGACGCGGTTTCACTTTAATTAAGGATTAACGTGATTACAGATGGCCACACGTAAAAATGTCTAACTTCTCTGATTACAACGCTATGTTAACTAATCAGACGTTACCTCTGTAATTTTTGAAACGACGCACCACCTCGTTACTTATGTCTCATTATGTCACTAACGATCGCTGGTTAAATCGTCTTTGAGATCGTGAAATTTCTAGATGGCACCATTACAAATAAGATAATTATTTCTGTACGAGAACACGTTTCCTTTAAAAATATAGAACCGGGTAACGGTTCCGTGTATTCATTAAAATGTAAAGGGCGATTGATGGAACGAGGCTCTAACCCCTTTCTCTTTCCTCTTCCAGCTGCTTAATTCCCTGGCGACCGATTTGGACTGCATGCTGAGCGAGCTCTGCACCACCCCGAATTCCTACGAACGGTGAGTACTCATTTCTCGTCTTCGAATTAATTTGATAAACTGTTATTTTCATCAAATACCCTAATTAAGTGATTGCAAAGGTGTAGCAAGAAATGAGTGTTTTGTACCAAATAGAGACTAACGATTTTATTTAATATTTTAACAGATTTAATTAAATTATTTTTAATTAAATTTATTTAATTAAATTAAATTAATATTTTAATGGATTTAATTAAATATGCAAAAATGATAAATACCAGGTGTAATGTATAAAATATTTCAGGCTACTAAGAGCTGATATTTCAATCTCCAGATCAGGCGTAGTCAATCTTTATATACCTATCATCTACTTTTGTATCTTGATTGGTAATAAAATTTTCTAATCACCTAACGGTTGTACAGTAATCATGATTTACTAAATCAATAAGATTTACAAAATTTTATATAAAATTAATTTGAAATTGAAATTTGTATGATAGTATAGAATAAAATCCACCATGAAACGTCCACTGGTGAGCAGTAGGGTTGACTGCAAACTGATTCGGATGATTAGACAGATGTTTATGAAACACAATTTTCAAGCTGGTACCGTGAACCATTTTCCACAAAGGTCCACAGTCTAATAAGCGTAAGCATCGCCAAAAAGGGGTAGCGAGCCCATTAGATGACGTTGAATCGTTCCCGTAATTTACGATGAAAATCTTCGCGACGCTGCGGCAGTATAATTTCCATATCGTAAGAGCCGCTTCCCGGTGATCTATGGCAAGTTTCGTTGCAATATGGGACACCGTGTATAACAACCGTGCGGCCCTTGAATTACCCAACTTTCGGCGTTATTGCGCGCAGCAATTTATACCGTCCGTGGAATTATCGTCGTTAAACGTTCGTCACGTGAAATGGAGATTACCAGCGAACATTTATTCCATTCATTTTTCGTATGGAGCGATACGAAGAATAAAAAACGGAGTACACAGGTTATTATTTCATCGGTTGTGAAATGGAAATTATCTGCAATTATTTATTCCATTTCTTTTATAGAAAGTAATATACAGTCTCATGAATAAAAGGCATAAATTTATTATATTAGGTTGGGGAATAAGTTCGTAGCGTTTTTATCGAATATAAAGATGATTGAGAATCGTTTTATGATCGCAGTTAATTTTTTCGGCCAATTCACGAATTGTGCGGTGACTGTCTTTTTTCAAAACTGTTTTCAGACGCTTTTCGTCGAATTTAGAAGGTCTTCCGCTACAGGGCTTGTCTTCGACGTCAAAATCACCATCTTTGAACTTTGCAAACCATTTCCGTGATGTAGACTCGCCTATGACACCTTCTCCGTATACGTTGCAAATGTCTCAGGCTGCTTCAGCAGATTTTTGACCCCGATGAAAAGCGAAGAAGAGCAGGTGTCGAAAATATTGCTGTTTACTTTCTGGATATTCCATTTCTAAGCCTTAAAAGTAATAAAAAATTAAAGAACTCAAAAAGACGATTAGTACAGTTTTGTAGAGCAGAAAGAGCTCTATCGAATGAATATTATACACTTCGTCAAATAGCAAAAAAGTCATTGTAAAACAAAAGAAAATATAAAAACGCTACGAACTTATTCCCCAACCTAATATTTTTATTTATTCTAGTAGATTTAAAGAAAACTACCGGCTGCTGGGGGGCAAAAGTGATTATGCATAATACCATAGCATCTGCAATGAGCTAGCTCGCGGGAAACTCTAATCTCCCACGGATTTATTGTTCCCGTAATTTCCCGGTCACAGGAAAACCGTAGAGACGACATTCAGATGAAGATTGATGCGACGAGTTATCCTTCTGTTAGAACTTGGACCGAAAGGATTGTTGAAACGTGGACAGGTCGTTTATTAATTTATATCAGTCTTCCGGTACTACGTACGATTTGTTGTCGTTAGAGTCACGCGGTTGAACAAAGCTTCGCGCTTCGGGTATGGTTATTGCATATTAGATATTCGAATAGTCATATTTCAGTGTAATTTGTTTGTTCGCATTCTTTCGTGATGCAGGTTCATTAATCAGAGAGGAAGTTAATCACGGTGGGATTATCCTGGGGCAATCTAAAGTGGCGAGTTCCCTCTTTGTTCCCAATTTCGTCGCGAACTTCAAAAGTCGCCGACCATTCATAAGGAACTTGCATAATCTATCAAGATACCCATCTGCTCGCTTGTTGGAAAGTTCCTCGAGCCACGCCGGAACCTGCAATTCCGCGATAAATCCTCTCGGTGCGAGCGTTGTACCCAATAACATAGATAATCGATATGGAGTAGATCGAAAGTATTTCCAAAAAAGATTCAATCACATGAAAAAATTGGGCAAAAATCAGCTTGTCTAGATCGATTCTGACGACGAAAATACGTAAGCATGGCATGATCAAAGCGATCGGATCGACGAATAAGGAGACAGTATCTGGGGATATTTGTCCTTGATGGACCTATTCTCAGTAAAAACAGCATTAGCTTTTTTGTCAGCAGATCGAGTTGAAAATATGCTGAAATATTCTCCTCATACAGTACATTTACTACAGTACTACAGTACATTCACCCAGGTTTTCAAATTTTTCTACGCATTACATCTCGAGAAACAGCAATTTGAAAAATCGAAAATATTTACAGGGTTTTTAAAAAAAATGTACTATATTTTACATTTACATCATTTACATAATTACAGTTTACAATTCACATTATGAATTTACAAAAATTGGGCAAACATTGAAAGTTTGCCGCTCGGGTTAAAAATGTGCTCAGATATTCTGTTCATATAGTAGAATATTTACCCAGGTTTTCAGATTTTCCTATGCATTACATCCCGAGAAACAGCAACTTGAAAAAATCGTAAAAATTTGCAGGATTAATTGACAATAACTAATTAATGGAAGCTTGAACGCAATTTGTCTTATTTTGGCCTGTAAAATGTGCTCCTACAATATTGTCAGCCTATAGGTTTCACCCTGTATAGAGACTTCATGAACTTTGACGATAGGAAAATGTCGAATATATTTTTGTGGACCAGTGAAATCAGACACCACTTGAAATCTCAATCTGAATTAAAATTCCATCGACAAATATCTCGTCAGAAAAATCAACTCGCACGTTTATAACAGGGACGGCAGAGCCAGAGAAGCTGGAATATTCGAGAGGACAAAAGTGACGAGGGGTGGCGCGAACACGGTGAGGACATTTCCGGGTGTACGAAAATCGAGCGTGGGCGAGGAAAAGTCGGGCACGGCGACCGCTGGTGAAACTCGTGAACAGGGGTGTACGTCGCTGAAAGGGTAACACGGCTGGTTATCGAGCCGCGAGCTTTCCCGTATCGGGCGTGCCGTTTTTCTCCCCATCGCATCGTTTTTCAAACGCGCCGGACCAATGTCAGCCGGGATACCCTGGCTGGTCGAATAAAAAATAATTCGGGAATTCTCGCGAGGAGAGCTTTCAAGCTCATCCGCGAGTTTTTTTTTACAGCGAATACCGGCGCGAGTGGTGCTCCGCGAGAATTTAAATTGTAATGTAATAAATTAAATAAATAAATTGTAATTGTAATTGTAATAAAGAAAAAATAATTGTAATTGTAATTTGTAATAAATGTAAATTCCGTTGAAGGATATTCAGAGTTTGTTTGCAACGTGGAATCGCGTGATTAATTTAATGACTCGCGAGAATAATAATTCCTGCGATTAAATTCTCATTGGCATGCGTTCACAGCGGGACAATTAAAGTATCAGTCAGCGGAGTGAAAAACATTTCCGTAGTCGCGTAAACTCGTGATTTTCATGCGAAACGATTTGAATCCGGATCTGGAGCTTCGAAGGGGCGTGTGTATGATTTTGATTTCGGTGTACCGATCAGATTTTCGGCGCGGCGCCACGCCACTGTCACTTACAGCCCCTGGAACAGAAGCGACCGAAATCGCGTTCCACCCCTGTAACGAGGGCGGTCGGTCCTGCGGAATTGAAATGAAATTCCGTCCCCCAGGCCGCAGCCCCGGTTGAATTATTATCGGCCGGTAATCTCGCTAAAAAGTTCGCCCTCGTTGAAATATCACCATTCTTTTCGTTCCACCGGCGCGCCATCCTCATTTCCTGTTTTCACTTTCGCCGTCTCAGAGATTCCTTCCTGTACACACTCACAGCGCCCGGTAATCTCATTAATTAATCAATTATGCAAGTTCCTTGACTTTTTTTTCGTTAAAAAATCTCTTAAGAAATTTATTTCAACGGGAAAATACAATATTAATTATACGATAAATATTATAACGATAATACAGGCGGCCCTCGAATTTCACACATTCTACTTTCGCACAATTCACCATTTCGCAACTTTTTAATCCTTTGAAGCGACATCGTGAGTCTAGCAGGCTCAAAATACGTAAAGGAAAGGATGATATTGAACTAACTCTGGAGAAGTTTATAAAGAAAGCATTTAAACACGCCTTTTCGATTTCATTATATACACATACTGATAAATAAATACTTTAAAACACAGTTTTCGGTACATATTTTTTTATAACCCTCTACTTTCGAACGTTCAACATTCGCACACACTTTCAGGAACCAATTGCGTGCGAAAGTCGAGGGCCTACTGTATTAGTATATCTATGTACGCTTAGAAGCATTTTCGAATAATAAGCAACGAACAATCTCTAGCCATAATTTTATGGGAACATTCAAAAAGAATAAATTTCTTGATTTTATTGATAAATCGAAGTTTGGCAAAGTTTCTGTGATGTTACAAGATTTGGAAGTGACAACCGAGTGTTTCTCGGTTCTTAAGTAATCTCGAGGCCACTTCAACTATTACAATAGTGTTCTTCGCTTGGAGTTTCATCCAGACAAGGGTCGTCCCAACGAGTTTCGTGCTCGGTACAAGAACTCGAAAGCGACAGAACTGTTATTACGTCGCAGATCGTAACAATCTTCAAAATCATTTAAAAAATTCATGAAGTATTTTTATTTTATCCGCAAGTTTATTAAAATTCAGTTATTACGCTTTTCCGATTGTTCCCCGCCTCGAAGCCTTGACAGGGCTTCGGTTGAGGGATGATTCGATTAAACTCGATGTAATCTCTGATTGATCCTCGTGTCTCCTAACAGCTCTAACAAGATTCCTTTCACCGCGATCATTTCTTTAACGATTTCATCTTGTAAAAACGTGAATGTAATACGAATCGAGGATAAAAAGCGTGTTCCCTCCGCTGACCCGGGTTTCGATGGCTGGTCGTATTAAAAGAGGATTTGTTCGGGTCTCGTAGGCTTGAGTACCGTTTAATGGGCAAAAGCTCGTGAAATATTCGTGGATCACGTACGTAGAATAAATAATAGTAGATTAATAACCCGAGGGAGAGGGACTTCACAAATTGAGGAGTAGGATAATTGAAAACTGTGCGAAGCTACGTTTTACCCACTTCATTACAATCGAAATTGGATACAATTCATCGAATTATATGTTTCATTGGTTCAAGAGTTACACTGAAATTTATTCTCATTTTCAATGATTATTTTATAATTTATAATAGTCAAAAATATCAATATCACAATATTTGCGTGACAAAAGAATTAATTTTTTAACTGTTTTATTTCATATAAAAATATACATTTAACCTGGAATATTGTGACGAAGGTTTAAATACGTCCGACTCACGATTCAATACTTTTCTCTCGTTAATTCGAGCCAGTCTCCCGCCGCGTTGTCTACATAATCATTAAGATAATCATCCGTGTTGGCCGGTAGGCCATCGTAATCGATGTAGAGCATAAATTGGATACAAGCCCGGCTACCCTCGGGCGAGCGTCGCGTCCCTCGTGTCCTTCGATCCTCGGATCGATAACGATCGCGTTCGATCTTGATAATTGGCCCGGTCGCCGTTAATCATCCCGGCCAGGCGTCAGGTGAACGCGTCGAGGGTAACGCGCACGAAACTCTATGCGTGCCGATGATTTATACCCTGAATTGCCAGCTACCGCGCTTCGCATAGCAAAGAGGTTCCAGCGTCTTCAGTGGCAATCCGTGCATACATTTTTATTCGAGGGATGGAACGAACGTGTAAGTCTCTTAAATACTGTTTTTTGTTTTACTGTTTTTTACCTGTTTCTTTATTACATAAAAATTGTAATCAGGTTGATTACTTGAAATGCTTGGACATTTTACGATGGGATATCATGTCATCGATTTTGAAATATTTGTCCCTCTCGAGCCTCGTGATTCAGACTCGGAGCAAATAAATTCCACCCCTATTTGATTTTTGCCTCATGAGATTCCATACTCGATGTAGCTTTCGCTAAGCCTCTCATTTCCCTCGTATCGCGTTTCAGCCTCCACTCGCTCCCATGGCAGTAGTGCTTCGCGGACCCGTTTCTAACTTTTATAAATGCAGATGTGTCGTGTGTTAGTGATGAAAAGCCTAGTCTAAGTACGTACTCGTGAAACACGAAGTTCCTATCATCCTATCCGTCCTAAAAAAAAAATTTTAATGCTCATCCGACGTATGTAAATGTGTTTCGTGTATGTGTCTGTTGCAAGAATGAAGCGTGGCCTATTTCGCGAGGTTGAAACATCTTTTTAGGTGCATCCATTACCGGCTACACGAAGTTCCTTCAACTTATCTCTCCTCAAAAAATTTAATTCCCATCCCTTGTGCAGATGCATTTTATATCTATTTTTTTTTTTCTTCATATAATGGCCGAGAATGAAATGCGACATATTTCGCGAGGTTGAAACATGTTTTAAGTTGCATCCAGTGGCAACTGTTAGGGTGGAATTTCCTCCCAGGGGACGGACCAGAGATCGAATCGAAGCGAGCGAGCGAGCAGCGATCGAATTATCGGGGAAACTCGATACGAGAACGTCTATATAGATGTATGTATATATATATGAAAGTCGGAGAGCGACAAAGGAGGCTCCCCTGGGTTGGTTTCTCCGGCCACCACCGGATATCCCCCTGATTTCTGACGACTAACGCGAGTCTGATGTTTGCGAGGGCGAGCGACCCTTATCCAACCGCCCTCGTATCGTTAGCCATAGACAAAGGGGGTGTGTTCGGCGAAATACGTGCCCCCAGGCGCCGCTAATTCCGCCGATAATAGATTTCACCCTGTTCGTCGCGAGATTTTACTCCCAACTATAATAATTCCGAGGAAACTAGGTTTTTCCGTCTAGATTTTTCAGTAGAAATTCCAACATTCATTTCGAAGAAATTCTTTGGAATATTCATTTCGAAAAGTCGAAGTAAATGTTCATTTGCCTTTCGTTTGTTTGTAATAAATTGCTAGCTGAAATAATTTCGTCTGAATAATTGTGAAACGATATCAGCGGGTAGTTTGGATGAGAGGCGTGCATCGCGATGTCTGGCCCCGGTGTCACCGGGATCCTGACAATTGGTTAATTTCCGGGCGATGTCAGTGCCAGCGCCAGGTGTTGTATCATTTCACGCACGAACCTGCGACTGAGGATGTCAGATGTTGCGAATGTGCCGTTGAATAACCATTGAGATATCGCATAACGTGCCGAGGGGGCGAGAGACGCGAATTCAATGAATCGCGGATACGAACATGGCTTAAACTTTTATGCCGATGCAAAGACTCGCATCCGGGGCCGTGAGAGAGTCTCTCATTTGGTGCATTTTAATCTCGTCGCAGCGGAAAACGTACATTGCTAAATATTTCGTATAAAAGTCTGCGGCATATAAGTAAAATTTCTAGGATATACACTCAAGATATTCTGCCCTAATTCAGATCAAATTGAATTCGCACGATAAATTAATACGGAGTGTAATGAAACGCAAACAGTAATTAAGAAGCCTAATCAAATACCACACGCAACCCTTGGAATGGAGTAAATCAATGAAGTCGCGTCTGAGGTGCTCCTTACCAGGCTTCTAAAACTGTCAACCGCAGAACCCTATGGTTCGCCCATAAATTCCACCGGGAGAATCCCCTGGACCTAGGATTTCTCGAAGGCGTGGCATCGCGTGAACACAGACACACAACCATCTCGCTCTTTCTGCAAATCCAAATCTCATATGTACATAGTAATAATTTCTTCGGTAACAGAAACTGCAACAATTACAAAAGTCAAATTTAATTGAGTGAAACTGTTATACCTATTTGAAGTTACATTTTGCATTGCAAGTGAAAAATCCATAAGAAAGTTCTGTATATTTATATTATAACAGTAAATATAAAATTACTCTATACTCTATATTTAATTTCATATCAACTCTATATTTACTTTATTTTATATGACTTCTGGTACAGCTTCCTCCTGTAAAAAGAAAGCAGATTCACCGAACGTAAGAAATGTTAGAAGATCTAGAGTGAATTTATTCGCGTTCGACGGCAGACAAGGCTGGAATCCGTGGTGAACCCTCGCGAGGGTTCGAGAGAGGTGGCCTGAGGGAGAGGAATTTATGGCGGATGTAGGAACTATTCCGCGACCATTAATGCGGTCCGGTCTCTCGAAAGTGAATCTCGTTGCGGAATCGCGGGGCCCCCGATATGAGAACGATAATTTGCGGCGTTACCTAGGATCGCGGTAATATCAGCGTGCGCCTCGTTTATCTGGCCAAGCGACGGTCCATTAATCTTTGCGCTTCGTTACCTCCCCGCGAAACTCCGTGAATCGTTTAAACCGCCGTTGACAACGCGTCGACTCTGATGGATGATCGATGGATAGCCCGTATTTTCGCATTATTAAGATATGCTTGTTACTTAAAATCGGGTGAAGTGCTTCGTTGAATAGTAGCTACTTCGTTCTCCAGAGGGTTGAACATCATTTGAATCTTTTTCCTTGTAGCGTCAAAGAAAGTTCATCAACACTGAATTTAACACTAGTTTATCTATTTAGAGTTCACCAGTTTGATCATAGTTAATTAATTAGATATAATAGAAGTAGAATGATTTGCCTTAACAAACGCCCTAGATATAGCTTTAGAAAGTCCTCATCAAAACTACATAATATATTCTGATTCTATATATGCATTATTAAGTCTCCAGTCGGTCAAGTGTACCTCAACAATTAATTCTCATATTTTTAAAATTAAGCGCAAGTATAACAACTATCACTTAAATAATGTTGGTTGCTTGATAAGATTCTGTTGGATTCCCTACCATATTGGAATTGTAGGTAATGAAATGGCAGATAAAATAGCCAAAGTATCTACAATTATTGATGAACATGATTCTGTGTTAATATCTTTCACAGATTATTATGTTTTCGGCTAATTCACTACTTCTTTGGTAACCGTCCTTTTTCAAAAGTGCTTTGAGACGCTCTTCGTGGAATTCAGAAGGTCCTCCCCTACGGGCTTGTCTTCGACCTCAAAATCGCCATTTTTGAATTTTGCAAACCATTTCCGTAATATAGACTCGCCTCTGACACTTTCTCCGTATACGTTGCAAATGTCCCGGGCTGCTTCAGCAGCTTCTTGACCCCGATGAAAAGCGAAAACGAACAGGTGTCGAAAATGTTGCTTTTTACCTCCTGGATATTCCATCTCTAAGCTTAAAAAATTATTAATACAAAATTAAATTACTCAAAAAGACGATTAGCACAGTTTTGTAGAACAAAAAGAGCTCTATCGAATGAATACACTACACACTATACACCTCGTCAAACAGTAAAAAAGCCATTGTAAAACAAAAGAAAATATAAAAACGCTACGAACTTATTCCCCAACCTGATACATACGATCATTCTGTCGTATATCTTAAACCTTTGTCAGAGATCTTACGGCTACACCCTTAGAGTCCCTTAAAGGCTTTACGTCCCGTGATTACGCTTATTGCAATCGGTGCGGTTCGGAGTAGGCCAGGCGGAACGATAACAGCAGTAACTCATCCTTCCGCGTGGTTAGGCCCCTCTTCTATTTTCATCGAGTTCCCGTTCTTCCGCGCGGCTGCCAACGAAAAAAGGGCACGCGAGCGATTTCACGCGCGCACCGTATCTCCGGATTGCGGGCGAGCCGAAAAGACGAGCGAAAGAAAATTGCCGGTAGCGGAAGGTCGACCCTCTGGATTAGTTGGAGCTAATCGCATTCGAAATTCCACGCCGGCCAGCGCTGATCCTCGCGGTGTAATCGTCCCAATTAGGTTTTACCCTTCCCTCACATCCTGCGCTCTTCTGGGCTCGTTCCCGAGGAAATCGTTCGGATGGAATCGAACGGTGAAAGTGGTTTCGAGATAAGTGAGACGAAATCGAGTAGACACGGTGAATGGAAGTCATTGATTGTTCTTTTATATACATGAACTTCATAGAAATTCATACGTTTTTTATTCGTTCCTACCTGAACCTGCTCGAGTGGCAACGCTTAAGAAAAATGCTCGATAAGCTCTTTTCCTTGCTGCTCTTTTAACATCAGGTTTATTCGTTGGGACACTTGCAATTAGAATCCTTCGAGTCGTCTTCCACCGCCGGCTCTTCTTTATTTGCTTGTTTCTCTCCTGATTCTTTTACCCGTTTGGGCAGAGAACGGCAGGCGACTCAATCGATACTGGACCGTTGAATTATGTACGCTGACTTGGCCAACGGGAAACGAACCGTTTTCCTTTAAGGTCCCTTCTTCACAGGGAGCCGTGGACTCGTTCCATGCGAAGGGAACAGATTGCGAGAAAAAGCGGATTTTACGAGACGCGATGAGTCAGAATCAATACTCCTCTCTCTCTCTCTCTTCCCATTTTAGGGTCTCTTCAAATGGGCATCGAACGCCAAATTCAATTTTCGTTTTATCGATGCAATTGATTTTTGATACGCTTTTTATTCGACAAAACGTTTTATCTACATCCCGTATTTCTCGTGACGCGTCGTACGAAACGTTATAATAAAATTCTGTATGTTTCAATGATAGTAATTTATACGTACGCGTAGATACAATGAAAGTAATTTCGTTTAGAAGATTGAGATTTCACGTTTTAAAACCCGACGAGTTTGCATGTCAAGAGCAGCCGTTATTTCGACCACTCGTCTCTGTCGCAACAGGTGCGGACGACAACCGTAACGGAATCGAGACCACCGACGTTCCTTCGTTTCACGGTGCGTCAAAATTGACGTGAACACGAGCAGCTGAATTACCCTCCAGTCATTCCATCTATCCAGTTACGCGATCTAACAATTTTAGATATTGCATGATTAATTACTCCGGATCTTTATACAAAATCAACTATTTCTAATATCAATATGATTGCATAAATCGATGAAATTCGGAGTTTATTGAATTCTCTAGTCATCGTTGCTAAATGAGAAATCAGTATCGTTAAATAACTAGGATTAATGAGCTAAGAGACATTGAAAACCGTCGCATAACGTTAGTCAGTTTGTAACCGAAAGGAGGAGTGCTCACGTCAAGCGAGAAATGAAATTCACCGAAAGTAAATCGAGTTTGCTCGTAGCCCAGGACCAAAGGGTCTAACGAACCAAAAAATCACGTTGCCACGAAGAAGAAGACGAGAAGGAGCGAGTCGTTGAATGGCTAAGAAGGGCCCGCGTGAATATTTAAAGCAATTCTATTATAATATACAAAACGTTGCAGATCAGAATTAAATTTTTAAATTCGAAATTTCTTTCGGTTACAATTATATATACTCAGTTATATTTTATATACTCAGTTTTCCTTGGTTGATTTAGATGATTTTAACCCTTTCGCTTCAGCAGTCCAGTCCGTCGAAGTACGGAAGTACCTTTTTGATGTAACACCAAAGAGTAGGTGTAGTATCACCCAGGAGAGATTCGTAAAGAGTGCCAGCCTTATGGGACCTTGCGGCAGAAAAAAACAAGGTAGGAATTGGTGCACAAGCGTTAACAGATCATAGAAGGAGATGCTAGAGCGGACTATAATAGAGATATGTATGAATGTATCGTAAAAGTAGTTAAATTCTGATTAATAAGCGAATAAAAATATATGCCAAAGTAGTCATGCTGTGAGATTTCAGAGATCTGTTTTACGGCGCCAGGCCGTCTCAGGCCCCTTTTGCCTGCCGCGCTGTAACACAGGGACTGGCACTCTTTGCTAATCTCTCCTCGGTGGTAGTATGTGATTAATCTAATATATCAATAAAATCAGTTCAAAACGTTCTGCCGATAACGAAGAGTTTGTCATTGAACACAGATGGTACTTGTATACACATCATGTGGATGCCGGATATATCTGGCGCTCGTACGCACGGGTCATATTGTGCATCGCGCTCGAAACGAAAGGGTTAAAGGGCTGATCCACTATTGCTCATTTTCTCAGGGATCGTGAGATAAAAATGTCAAGTTCCATTATCAATTCTTTATCAATCAGAATTTCGATATTTTTTGGTAAATTTTAGACAGATAAAACAGGTTTCCATTATCGGACTCTCGCCATGTGACATAGTATATTCGAACTCGTTCGATAGATTCGTTATCTCGCAGGCAACACTCGACCCTAATTTGTAAATCCGTAATTCCCACCGAAATCGAACACCTGATGCCGCCGAAAATTGCGAGGAGAGAAAAGGTATCCTTTCAAAGAGCTTTTTCGCCGAGTCAGTCGAAATTCCGTCGATTGCCTACGGAGAGAAATCGCTCGAATTTTTCAACGTTCAATCGCTACCCCGGGAACGGTTCCACCGAGAAAATAGGATACGTGATTCGACGCGGGAGTACTCACGGAAACGCGGAGAAAATAGATATCATTTTAAACGCGTAACCGAACGAATTCAAAATCTCACCCCGTACCTTTGTTGCACGCGCGATTGCCTCGGAAAACTCGGCTCCCCCTCGGTCTCCCCCTGGAACTCGGCCACGTTACACACTCCTGTTGGCAAAGACAAAACCTCCTGGGGAACCGTTTACCAGCTCCTCGAGTAATTATCGAGAGTTCGTTTCGGCCAATTAGCGGCTCGTTAGCACGCGCCGCCGTCTATTGCTTTCAGACTACTACCATTTTCATCCGGTGAAACTTTCGAATTGATTTTTACAAACTTCCTCGTCAGGGTATTGTACGTTTCTTAAAATATATTTTTATTATTCGATAAATACAAACTATCTTATTAACAATTCATTTTTTGATCTACCTATAAGACAGTCGATGCTATTTTCTCAGAATCATTAAATAATTATTAACACTAGATTTACGAGACCCGTCAATTTGACGGAATTCAAATTTGGCAATGAAATATCTCGAAAACCGCTTGATCGATTTCAACCGTTTAGCATCGTAAATTAATCAAGGGCTTTGACTATACATACATGGACCGCCAGTTGCATTGGCTTTATATGTAAAAAACGCGATGACAACATAAAACAATTGAGCTCCGACGACAAAACTCACGTGAGAGCGACTCACTCAAAGAGTGACAATTTTTAAATTAAATTAGAATGGTGTATTCATTTCTTCCAAAAAAATTATACACACTGTTTGTTTCCTAAGTCTTCCACTTTTTGAGATTCATATATGGTATACCTATCTCTACGAGACCCTTCAAATTGTCGGGTAGAGATAGTTATGTAAAAACTGTCCATAAACCTAGTGTTAATCAAAGAGTGAATTCTGGACGAACGAGGTTTTCTCATCGGGAGCATTGAACGGGGTAAGAAAAAGGATTGCCGGATAAGAAACTTGAACCGTGTATTCGGATGGAATATCAAGTTAAATGGGAAACTGGCCTGGGTTACCGCGTCGCATCGTGCATTTAAAAGCATCTCTCGTTGCAGAAAACATGGAAAATTAAACGAAGTGTCATTTCAAACTGTTATCTCGGATTCTTTACAGTTTCGATAGTAGCATAACACGCGTTATGTTCGTTGGATATGAATTGGCTATCAAATTGCACAATTAAGATTCACCTGATTTATATGGCAATTCTCTATCGTGTACCCTTGGTTATTTAGCCGGGCTGCTTTCTCTTCTGGCAGAGCCAGCTTCCCATTCGTCGCGCTGCCGTCTTTTCATCTTTTTCAATTTCCCGTCCAACGATTTTATCATTGAGAGGGTCCCGGAAAGGTTAATAAGCGTGTTTCAATTCAGCCTGCGGTGAATAATTGAAGCGGGGCGAACCGTAAATCGCGTTACGGCTCGCTCCTCGATTCTTTTTACGAGGTTGCCACGAATATTTACGGCACCGAGAATCTCTGACCCGATTTTACAATCTGTGCGCTCTCCGACGGCGAATTAAATTTTGCAAAAACCAATCGATCAACGGGGATCGGTCCGCGTATCGTATGAGAAAATACTTACTCGTGAACTATGGCCGTAAACTAGATAATCTTTGTCTCGGGTTTGTTAAACACAATTATTACCGTGAGGGAAACGGATTCCTCGAATTCGTCGAATAATAGGGTGGGCTAATTTATGGCCGTATGAATCAAGTCCTGATAATGATTTATGGTTTAAATATCGACCGTCTTCGTGCACAGAGCCAGCTTTGTAATTCGATTAATTGGATTCAGTTAACGATAACGCGGTTCGTTGTTGTTTCGAATTGTTCGCGCATCGAGCGTCAGCAGCTCTGTTACCGCAATTGTTTCAGGTCATGCAATTTTCAACATTTTTTAATTTCACTAGGTTTAACATTTTCGATATTTTTTTCCATAAATCTAACGTGTAAAAAAATTCATAAAAATCATAAGAAATCTATTACCATACGAGTGGAGCATGTGAGAATTTGTCAAATTTGAATAATTATTCAAATAGATGAAATGAAGATGAAATGAACGATAAGGCGTAGGTTTGAAGAAAGCACTCGGGCGTTCTCCAAAATCACACGGCTCGCAGACGCCACTCCAAACAGCCCGTCTGGCCCAGTTCCAGCTCTCCTCCCGATTTGCACATTATCGTCTATTTCTGTTTTTGTCTAATGTTAGCCGGCCGGAGCGGCGGCCGAGTGCAGTGTACCCTCGCGCGTCGAGCCGTTCCTCGCGAAACGCGTCCCTTACCCTGCGTAACGAGCATTCCGAGCCTGAAAGAATCGAAATCCTCCGGTGGCGTTGATGAATCGGCACGTGTTTCGTTTTCGCCGCGCGGTGGAACCCGAGACCGCAGCTCCAAGAATCCGGCATGCTGCTCCTCTGCGACGTCGTGCTCGGCGTGTTCGATCATAAAAAAAGGTAACCCGCCTTGTTTTATCAACGAGCCGAGTATTTATAATACGTAGTTACCGATAGACGATTTTATGTAAAATGAAGAATTTACGGTCGACAAAAAACAGATTAACCGTTTGCACTTTTCGCGCGTTCATAAAAGTCTGCGGCAGGCTGGTTATCTCGTGTCGTAAAATCGATTTCATTTTGCACGCAACTTCGGCACGAATTTTTCCACGCGCATAAAGCATCGGGCGAAGGCGTGTCATTCGGTTCCCGGGAAGAATTCGCGTGGGGCGCGCAGCGTTAAAAGCTATCAAGGTTGGCCTGAACCACGCGGCGTATGCGTCGTCATTAAAATCACTCGGCCAGTCCCGTTACTTAACGCGCTTAACGGTGCATTAACGTCCTCGGAGCACTTTGCTAAAGGAAAAATTCATTCGCCGCGCCGAGCTAAGATTTCGCGGCTCGATCTCTTATCCGAATTGATTTTTAAACATCGCGCGTCGATCATGGGATAGAAATTCCGAGAATCCCGTAGCGTCAATAGGTAGATTTAAGAGGAATGATATTGCTCTCGTGATACGTAATCGTGAACACTCTCGCCAGCAGGTGTGAAAGTTATTTTCACCGGAGATCTTAGAGATCGATCGACGAAACTCACTTTCTCACCTTTGGGTCCAGCGTCTTGGATACGTGCTTTTCAGATCAATTCTTAGAAGTGATACATAAAAAATTATAGGAAAATGTGTCTACAATTTTATTTTCATTTTCATTATTCTTATTAGTAATTTATAAATAATTACTGACATAGTGCTCCTTCTCAGAACTCCCTATCTATCCTCTTCGTTCAGAGAGGATCAGATACGTTAAAAAAATAAAAAATAAAATGCATATTAATCTCCTTAAGGGATATTGTCACCAGCATCGCATTTGTTAAATCGATAAACCAACTGTTTTTTATCTCGCACGAAAACCTGCTAATGAAACACTTCGCACTCGTTACAATTGAATTTTTACTCTCGCTGTTTAAATTTCGTGAGTGCACGCGTGTAATCAGGCCCGAGGGCTAGATCTCCGGGGAAAACCAGAAAACTGTCCTTCCCCAGACGCGGGAGTACGTATTTCGCGCTAATGCACTTTCTCGGACCGCCGCAGGCCCGTTTCCCTTGCTCAAATTCCAGCATTTACAAAGCGAGGAAAATCGATGTCGCGGCTGACAATGCCACGGGGGTTGCTAGCCTATGCACGAGGGTCTCTTCCTTCCATCTCCTTCCGTCCCTCCGCTTCCATTTTTTTTTTTTTCTCCTGACTCGAGCAACATCAAGTGCGTGTCTTTGTCACCGGCGACAATAGCCTCGCGGGGGGCTTGCACCGCCGCCGCTCTGTTGCACTCCCACGATGCCATGGTCCGCGCTGATATCGTTACGAACAACGGAGACCGATAGGCCGGACCACGATCGATCGCGTTCGACGCTTCCACGTGGCCGGTAACCGGGAATGCTGATAACGCGAGCTGTTATTACGCCTGCCTGATTAAACCGATTGTACGACGATTTCGAGTAAACGGAACCAAGATGTAGCCGGGATATTTCCTCAAAAATCCCTCGGAGGAGGTATCCTTTATTTTCTGTAGCCCCTGTTTCGCCTTAATACAGAAAAAGAGTGTCGACCCTTGAATTTACGACGTCGCAAACCGGCGATGGTACGTCGCCGGTTGAATTAAGGGGGGTGAAAGTACGAGGACGTTATCGGCCAGGAAGACACCGCGAAATCGTTATCTTTCATTTTTCACCTCATAACGTCGGGACAATGACACCCGGCTCGAAGCATTGTCGCCGGGAAGCCGATGCTCCCTTTGCGTGGGAAAATAAAAAAAAAAGGGAAGAATAGGAGATAACACAAAGGGCGAGGGTGGGTGGCCACCCCAGGAGAAAGATTTCTAACCCCTTCCTCGAGGGGGCCTCAGTTTTCCTGCTCTGATTAAAATCCCGTTCCCTTTTCCTCGACGCGTCTGCTTTTTCGTTACTTTCGAATCCCTCCCTCGTTCCTCCTGCTTCGAGTTCACGCGAAACATTTATTTTTTAATTATTATATCAGAAAATCTTCACAAACCCAATCCCTCGTTTCAGTTACGATCTCCGTTCCCCGCAAATTATGCACGTATGCAACGTACTTTCTAACCGGGGAACTAATGCTGATTATGTCGGTCTGCCCGCGTTGCGCTCCGACGACATGAGTTTCCCAACCGCGTCCGTGAGAGGCGAACGTATTAATGCGACTGAATTATTTAGAAGACGAATCCGCGACCGCGAGTGGTCGTCGTCACGCGGTTCTCTCATCAGAATCCTCCTGGGAACCATCGCGTACGCCTCGTCTTGCGACGGGACGGATTATCCAGCCCCGGGGCATGATGTACAATCTCCATAAATCGACGCGTAAGCGCCCACGTTTTTTCCACCCTATACACCCCCAGTCCTCCGCGCTCCTGCAAGATTCATGCGATCTGCCGTGCGTTCCTCGGGAATAATAGTAAGACATAGTGATATTGTTTAAGGAGTTATCAATCTTTTTAAATGTGAGTCATCCGGGTAAGAAACGAATATTTCAGGCAACACGCTTAAATATTGATTTCATACATAAACATAAACGTATGCATGTGCTTCCGCACGTACTTATGCAACATAAACATAACTATAACGTAGTAACAGTGTGGCAATGACTTTTTGCTTATTTGGATTGTACATACGGTGTGAAGAAAATATCAATCTAGTTAAATGAGTCATGGATTATACATAAGTGCTTGATATCAGACTGATCAATCAGGTAATAATTTGATATTTTAATCTGACGAGGAGTTAAAATCATTTTATAACCCAATTAGCTTCTTCCCCATTAATCAAGCCTTAGAACGAGGAAAAAAGGTTGAGGAGAGTCAATTAACCTTTGACGGTATTTTAATAATTCTGTAAGAGGACCTCGTCCGATCACGTTAATTGAATTTGTTGCGGTCCCGTGGCGAGGAGAACGTTGCTTTGATTCGAGTCATCTAATTCTTGGCCGGTTCAAAGTGCTCGCTCATATCAAACTCATTATCGGCTAATGAGCTCGAAGCGATCCCTTCATGCCTATCAATTTACCGTTGCACCTTATCGCGGTTTTCCGATCGTAAAATGAAATGCAGTGAAATTGAGAAAACAACTATTGGATAATTTACGCTCCGCACATGAAATAAATAAATCTACGAATCACTAGAAAGGGTTAACGATGATTTTTCTGTTCGTAATCCTCGACTCACTGCTACCTTCCTGTGTAAACAATCCGTGCAACGGTACAAACAGTAGGAAAATGCAACGTCGAGAAAACTCATGAGGGGGTAATGGAAATCGAGAGACGAGGGAAGACACGTCGCTTCGAGGGATTGAATGAACTGTCTGGTGAACAGCGTGGCGAGATGCGCTCGAATTTCTTCCCTGATTAATGGCGCGTGGGTGTCGCAAAGGGGTGAACGCGACTCCTCGCATAGAGGGG
>SHCU01000075.1:2292-18758 GCA_004307685.1 Ceratina australensis | reverse complement strand
GATTGCAATGGAAACGTGAAATTGCATTAAAGTACAGTTTCCGAGTAATTTCTCTACGCATCTTCATATTCAGTCTAATAAAACCTTCCAGATAGAACACTAAAAAACGAAATGAAATCGGTTCTTCACGGATCTTCGAATCGCGTAGATTTCATCTACTCTTCTGATCGAACCTGATCCGACTCTCCAGTAGAAACATTAGAACAAAAATTAACTATGTTAAGGAAATGCAGTGGTTTCGAAGCACAGTTCGCAAGTACCGCTTATCACGATGATAACGATAAGCTGGAGTTCGAGGACGACAGTCGTGGGTGGTGCGAGCCGCAGTTCCACGACAGCCTCTGGGATCAATGATCGTGGCCAGTTGATTGAACGCTATCCCGTCGGTGGTGAATAAACGGTTTTTCACGCGATACCACATTGTTTCCACCACGCTCCGGTGCCGCTTATTACCCGGTTGTGACTCGAGCGCGTTTCAGTTTGTCGCGGGACGCCGAGCGAAACTTCTTGCCAGAAGTAGAATTGAATTTGTGAAATCTCGCGAAGTTCTTCGGTTTCCCCGCGAACTTACCTCGGTACTATTTTGCCTCTAGAGTTGTATCGGTGTTTGATTCGTTCAGAAAGTTTCCGACGAACGCGGTGCAGGTGTTTGAACGGTTTTCAAGAGGGTATTCTCCCGTTCGGTCGCGAAGGAGCTTAAGTTCGATACTCAGTGATCACAAGCCGTTCCCCTTGGGTAAATTACATTCGACGTGTTCGGAACTAAATATTCTGAGGTTCGAAACGAGACTCGTTCCGAAGCTAGATAGAGACCGTCGTAAAGCGTTGACGACCTTGACGTTGATAAAGATTTCATCGATACGATCGTGGCAGCCAATAGCGATCGACTGATAAGATGAATAATGTAAATTGACCGGGCTGCATTCTCGCCTTCGACTTCAATTCAGATCTATTAAGCGAAGATGGTCGTGCACCGTTCCGGGGAACTATCTTCCGCTCGTTCCGACAGGCCGGCGTTGCAATGAATTATGCTAGCAAATTGTTGAACAGAATCAGAAGAAGGTGAGTCCCAATTGAAAAGAGAATTATCGTGTACTTGCGATATCTCGCCGCGCCGGTATTTACTAAATTTTTTTGAAATGCTTTTCGCTGAAATTCAATCGCTCGTCCTTAGTATCGTGCATTTTTAAAACCGCACGATAACGGGTGATAAGGGCTGTCCAATTTCTGAGTGTCTCAATGTAATCGCAGGTCATGAAATTTCATTTTATTAGATGATACACATTATCAATTTTTAAACACATTTAGACATGTTATCAGACGATATATTTCTTAATTATCGTGGAATGCGATGCTATTTTTAAAACAGAAGATTTTAATTAAATTCGCTGTGATTGAGTCATATGGAAAGCAGGAGTATTTTTTATTTCCAAATGTTTACGTGTTTGAGGCGATTGACGGAATTCGTTTCGTATTCAGAAATTTTCGCTTCCACGCGGGGGAACGATAAAAATACAATTCTGCGTAGAGCCTTAGGCATTAATTTTTCATCGAATCGGTGGGACGAATGAATCAGTTCTAGCGAATAGCGCGACGCTCTCTCGTTTTCATTCACCGTCACGTTCCGTTCGATAAAGAAAGCCAGGAAGGGAACAGAAGATGCGACAAAAAAATATTCGACTCACACAAGAAGCATCGAGATTACACTGTCGGAAAAAAAAAATTCTTATACCATAATGAAATTCCTTCTATTTGCTTGAACGTTTGTATAAGAATTTCTTAATTGAATTCAGCGTTTAAAACTAATTAAACGGAGGCTTCGAGGAAAGAATTTTCATTCCCTTGGAGCAAATTTGTAAAAGTGGATACAACAAACAGGCTTCGCTCTCGGCTAGTAATATCGCTAACCGCGCGGAAACCCTCAGGAAACTATACTATGCAAATGAACGTTCCGGTCGAAAATTAGCCTCCGAAATGAACCACTGGCATACGAAACGCGTATCCTTTGTAACGTTTAGCGTTTGCCGACAGTTTACAGGTATACACGTTATATATTCCCCTAAATCCTCTCGCGTTTCCGTGCTCGGATTCAATATTAAACGCCGATGCCCCGGCGTGTAGTTTACGCGATCGAGCATAATTAACCGCGGCCTCTGCGCTTAAACCGCAACTTTATTCACCGCGCTGTCAGCGATAGCCGATCAGGATTACATCAAAATTGTTTCCTCAGGTTTTTAAATAATTAGGATTTTTTTAATTTGTATAGGATTTATAGGTATACTTTCGACGGTGAAAAATGATATGGAAATTAGCGAGGGGAGCCTGTTTAAATAAAAAGAACGACAGTAGTTGTTTGATCCTCCAGGTCGTTAATTCTATTCGCTCTCGAGGGACACGGGGCGCCTCGGTTCCCGAGTACATTCAACACCGTTCAAACTGCACGTCATTATGATGAACCCCTCGCCCTTTCATCTCTCATCCCTTTCTCCGGCCCCGTCGGCGAAAAACCCGGTCGCGTTCATTTATCGCAAGGTATAATTCGTACCCGGTGCGTCCCATTCGCGATGCCCAATAAACGAAGAGAGTCTGACAGGAATGCGAAAAAGAGGTCTGATAACGAGCCTTAGGAAATCTCGGGTACGATCGATGACCGACACCAGCCGGTTCCTCTCGTCTCCGGCCATTTTTCGTCGGTCCAATATCGAAGGCATTTCTCGAACTCGCGTGCGTGCTCCGATCCCTATTTCTTTTTGCCTCGCTCCTTTCGACTCGTAATAACACAGGCGTGTCGGGAACCGTTGGTCCTCGCTCCTTTTATCCCCGTCGGTTACCTCCGTGCCTGATTATAGCGTCCCGTATCCTTGGCATGTTTGAAGACCGTGAAAACCATCTCCTTTGTGCGCCCATCGATCGGGGCCTGAATGTGGTTCAAGGCCCTTTCGGCTCTCTGCGGTCGTCGGGCCTCGATCCGATCCTCTGTTCCCCGTCAAATTATTCCTTACGTTATTATTTCCTCTGCTCGCGATTGCAACAGGAGGTTCGAGCAATAAGTTTCCCGAGGATACTTTATGCCCGACGATTAATTGTCGTTCTATCGTCACGCGTTTTTCCGGGTGGAAACGTTCCCGATGAATTATCGCAACGGTTAAGTCGTTTACGACTCGACGATAATTCTCCCAGTGCCTCGTTTATGAGTTACGCGTAACATCGTCGAGAGATTTACCGTTTTATTGTGCCCGAAAATTGCCTGGGGCTCCTCGTAACCCCTCTTTATTCAATCCTCGTTCTGCACTTTCGGCAATCGGATCGCCGCTACGGTTTTCAGTTTTATGGTGCACAGACGTTGATCGGTGCGTCTGTTAACCGACGTGTTATTCGACGATCACGGTTCATCGTGGTTCCGTTTGAAATTCACTCTCTCGTCGTAGAAGTAGACATAGAACTTTGATAAGTGTGCACTAGATAAGTAGCATAGAACGTAGATTAGAATAAATAGAAGTTCACTCGACACACCAGTTTTCAAATTATATCTTGTGCAACCATTAGTTTAGCACAATTTATAATAGGAATGGTAGTTCCATATTGTAATTAAATATAGACATTTATAAGTATGAAGTTCATCTCACAGAACATACATTAAAATTCTTACAAAGTAATTCTTGAGTATGAAATTTATACACCAATAACCAAGAATTTGTTAAATAATGATACAGGAATTTTAGTTCAATATTTGTAATTGTCACAATTTATAATATAGGAATAATAATTTCATGTCGGAATTTTGTACGTACAAGTTTCATGTAAAAAAAAATGTGCAAGAAATTCTGGAATATGAAAGTCCCAGAGACCAAGAACTTGATCAAGTACAGAGATCACTCTTCCTCCTCAGGAAGCCTGCTTAAAAACTGGTCCTTACTGATCCATGATTCGATCTCGCAAAGAAACGAGTGCGTGAACCAAAGAATAAGAAAATAAATAAAGAAACGCAAATCGTATCTGTGAGATGCATCGTGCGTGGAGTTCGAGAACGGGATCGTAATAATGCTGCCGCCAATTCTGAACAACATTAACAGCGACATACTGACGCTGTACACGAACCCCGGAAGCGGAAGGAGCCTGGCCACTCGTACAACCAGAGGCCGTTACGCGGAGATCGGCGTCAAAAGGTAAAGAAACCATACCAGATCACCGATTGAGAGACTCTCAAGTCAACGGAAGATAGTTCTACGATGGAACGTAGAGAGAGAGAAAGAGAGATGCGAATTTTTCAGAGTTTTCATGCATGAATGCTAGTAGATATTTGTAGAAATTCCGTAGAATCAGACAGCAAGACGAAATCATCACGCGTCTGGCGTCTGATTTTTTCAGGAATTTTTAAAGCTTCTTTTTGTTTAGTAGATTGCGTATTTTTGTAACATTTAATGAATTTCTTTTATCGATTAAAAATTAGAATATACATAAATTATATTTTGTAACTAATTTCTGTACAAGTCTGCAGTCGACTTTTCTAATTAGAATTTCTAATTAGATACAGAGTATGTACTTGGAAAGTGGCGGAGCTTAAAGGAATTACAAGTGAAATTGTTTTTCCAAGAACGGACTATAAAAAGAGAGAGGGGGAGGTAGAGTTAGCGGAGTGTTATGGCCGCGAAACCGTGTGTTAATTATTAATCGATGGCCGTTGCACTCGGATCGCGTTCGTTGCAGTTGCCATTCCCGGCACCTGCGTTTATTGATCCCGCCGCCGCCGCGCGACGACCACCATGGGTCTCGGATGCGATGGTGAACGCGGAAATGGAAATTCTCGAGCGATGCTACAACGTGATTGCATCCATCCCTCGGTATACCTGCTTGCATTCTTTCGGAAATTCCAATAAACGATACCCGCACGCGTCCGCGTTCCTCTTTCATAATTCAAACGAAGAATATTCAGGCTCCCTTCATAGCCTCAATATCCACGCCCTTAAGATAGTAAATGCAACCAGCTCCAATAATTATTAGATTGTTTCCAAAAATAGAAGATTTAAAAAAAAAAGAATTTATAGGGTAATATTGGTTAAATAATTTTTATTTTAAATCTCCTAGTTCCGAAGATAGGTGCCAATAGTTTTTAGGACACCCTGTATATTCTAATTTCGGAGATCAATGCATCGTGAATCATCGCGGGCGACGAAACGATCTCTCCCGCGTGTCACCGCGGGAAAATCGATTTTAATCAGCGGTTAATATGAAATATGATAGCAAAGTAGTCGCGTCATGGGCGAAGCCCTTCGGTTTTATTCTTACGTAAGCCTCTTAGCGGTAATCCGCTTCGGGCACCCGCGAATGGAGATTCATTTATTTCCTTTTTTTAAGTCCGGAGACCAGTCGATAGGCGGATCCTGACCCGGTCATAATGGGGCGCCTGCGAATCCCAATTACCGGTTATTTCTATCCAAAGTCGAATCTCCTCTTCTAAGGACGTGGAGTCAGAGCATTTTCATCTGGGCATTAACTTATTATAAAAAATAAAAATTTGATGTATCGATAACGAAAATAAATTCTATTAATAACAAGTTTTCGTGAAACGTTGTTCTTGGCCAGGAAACAGCACTTCGAGAGATGACTAAAACCGTATAGCAAAATTTCTGGGTAACTCGTTTAGTCGGAAAGATAAACATATGTCCACCGAGTTCCATCGTTGCCCAATGAATCATACAGTGATATACGTATAGCATGGTACATACAGTAACCCGGATGAATTTCAGAGCTGCTTCGGTAATTAAAAACTGAGGCACATGTACATACGTCGCAAGGAAATTGTATGACCAAGTTGAACTTCCGTTTACTTTGCCCATACAAAATGCTAACTTTTGAAGAACGATTTCGTTAAAAATGTAGATGTAAAAATTCGGAATCAGTCGAAACGTCTGACAAAGCTGTGATCCTTTTGATAGTGTTGGCAAAGGGATACCAGAGCCACCCTGTACGAGCGCGAGAAACGTCAAAGGGCCGAAATGCCGCGTGCACAGCGGGAGCAAGGGCCGTAAGTGGAATTTAACCGAGGCCTTTTGAGCCATTCGAGGCGTCTTTGATGCGCGAGCCTCGTTTTTCTCGCGTTTTGCGCGTCCTTCCGCTCGGAAAACGACCGATGCCTCGATTCTGGGCAACGTTGCATTAATTAAATCGAGCCACTCGAACGGGATTAAACGTACACAGTTTCACGATCGGGTAGAAACTTTGAATTTCTCTGAAACGTGGGTTAATTCGATTCCACGTGAATATTCGTAGATCAATCACGTCTTATTAATCTTACGAATCATTGATGTACAGATTCGGACAATTATTCTAAACCCAGTACTGCTTATGTGTGAGTTCCCTAGCGAGACAATATTCACAAATAGTAAGAAATCTATTCGTTTATGTTTCAATGCTCCAGGCTTAAGCATTGGCAGCATCATCATATGCCGGGGCATTGAAACATAAACCAATAAATTTCTTACTACTTGTGAATATTGTCCCGCTAGGAAATAATAAGCAGTGGTGTGTTCAGAATAATTGTCCGAAGCTGTACACTCGAACGTGCTTCGTTCCTTCCTTACATAGCTTCACCAGAAACTTTTTCCTTGAAACGTAACTAAAATCTATTCCATGTAAATATTCATTAATCACGTGTTAAAAGTAATCTGTAGAATTCTCATGTTGGGAACGAACGATGTCAGTGACCATTTGAATACTCGAACGGGCAATCGAGAAAATGTAACGCCCCGTTGGGACCGGCGTGTTTCCGACAAAATCTCGCATCGGGACACAGGGTTGTACAATAAACAATACTCGGCCGATCGAGAGGGGTCGCATTAACGGCACTCACGGCCCCATCGGATTGACGACGGGGGGTCGAAACGACGTGCGCACTCGTCGTAATGCGGCCCCTCGAGGTGCATGACGTGTGAACCGGTGAATGCACGCGCACGTGTGCACAAGTTCTGTCGGGAAGACTGGAAAATGAAACCAGCAGAGAGAGAATCTTTTCACCGGATTAAACAATAAAATTCATGTTTAACCGAGGCCGTTATTATGTCAGCGTTAATATCGAGACGGAACGTATTCGCGTATAAATGGAAACCTGTTTAACTCTTTATCAGCGTAATTTGGTGAAACCTCTATCTCTCTGGGGCGAGTTCCATTCTAATTCGAGCTACGATTTGGATCTTATTAGGAGGAGGAAGTTGGGGGCATAATTTATCTGGATAACTGATACGGATCGAAATTTCTGGCGGAGCCAAGAAATTCGTGATCTCCGCGAAGTGTATCGGAGCGGAAAGCTCCGACCTCGAGTAAATCGAGGAAACCGTGCGAAACACGATACGCCACTTTCGTTCTAACGTTGCGGGAGGATCGTTTAATATCCAGCCGCGACGATGTTCGACTTTCCCTTTCGTTTTCCATGGCTCGGTGATCGCTGGGAAATTGTTACATGGGAACTGGGAACGAGCCTCGATTCAAAAGCAGCTGTTTCGAAAATGATTTAACAATCGAAAGGAAATGCAAATTGTTTAAGCTCGATAAAAATCAGAGATATTACTTTTACTGATTTAATTCAATCGGTTTGATTAACTTAATTAACCGGACCGGGTAGAGTATGGAAACTCGTTTGCCACGGAAAGTGAGTTATTAAGTCATTCGTCGGGAGATAATAATTATCGGGTGGAAATGGGATTATCACTGGGAACTGGTTGCGAATGAGAGATTACATGATTAACTCGTATTCTAATTTTTTCTTGTCGCGTGATAGACGCAAGTTTCACTCGTGATACCAACATATATTTCATACCTGTTAAACAATTTTCATACGAGAATAAGCTGTAGCTGAATTCGGGAGGTTTCCATCGCTCGCAGCAAGCAGCAGCTTAATCAATAGAAACAGGAAGGCGAATGCTCAAAAGGACAATCCCGATGCCCGTTTCCTTAGTCCTCGAAAGGACAGGATATTTCAGTTTTCGCTGTCCCCGGGTTCCTTTGAATCCTCCGAAGACAACTACAAGGAGCAACCATTATACGTGGCTTTGATAAGCTTTCGGCCAACTACAAAGGGACGCCCGAATCGATTCGGTCCTGATCAATCCACAATGATCCTGCCTTTCCAATGGTATAAGGAAACGAAGCCGGAAGCTTGATTAAGACCTAAGGTTGTTTACCCTTGTTTGTAATATCCCTGTACCCGACGAACACGGGAAACCCTCTTACTATTAATTTTAATTGGTAGAGATCATCGTTTCTTTCTCTGCCAATTAAGAGAGTAGATATGGACATTACTGCGGGATAGAAATATGAGTTCACTTTTGAAATTATTAATTAAAATTGCAAATAAATGGAACCTTCCAATTTTTTATATTTTAAAAGGATTTTTTTTAATACAATTAATTATATTTTCAACTATTAAAATCAAAGATGCATTTTCGATGATTTCGTTGGCTTCAGCAGTTTCACAACAATACCCATAACTACCTCATCTTGCTGTCACGTTGAAATGTGAAAAATTCGATATTTTCTTTGAATCTGCAATGTGTAATTGCGAGCGCTGTCAAAAAGAATTCGTCCGGGGTTATAACGAGTTTCGGCGAAGCCACGCGCGGATTCTCGGAGGAATGGAAGCCCAATACGCGCGGCGGATGGGCAGAAAAGGGCGAACGATTCCGGAGAGCTTTGATCACCGACCGTTCCACAATTATGTACCCTTTAATTACTGTATTTGGCCGGGCACGTTTCAGCCAGCCAATTTCCAGGACGCTACGTATCCTTCGTGGAACGTTGTTTCCACCTCTTTCGGTTTGACAAACGATCCGTCGAATATTCGTACAAAAACCCCGGTCTCGGTATACCCCGTGTTTTCCAACCGGCCGATTGTGGACTTTGCGCGTAGTTTCTTTTGTAATTGAAAACAGAATGGAGCCACGCTATTTATTTTATCTATTTACCCTTCCATTGTCAGCTCGCCTTTCCGTATTGCCTGGAGCAGCTCTAAATTTCAGCGGGTTATCCCAGAAATATTTTTAATGGAGTACGAATTAAAAAATAAATATAATAAATATCTTATAAGATAAATATAATTTCTACCTTTTTCCTCCCGATTTAACTTTTAAAAGTATGGTTGCATGAACCGAGAAGTCTGCGCAATGTGTCAGCCAGAGAAAAAGTGAATACAGTGAGTGACATCGGGGAGACAGTCACCTATGCCCGAAACAGAGCGTGGAGGTGCATACTTAGCGAGCAAAGTGTCGCACGTTACATCGAGTAACTTAAGACCACTTTGCTGCTCCCATCGTGTAATCCAAGAGCCGCTCTTTGGCTTCGGTTTCCACAGGAAATCGGATAGGGCCAATGCGCGGAAGTCGCGCTTTGCCCGTCTACCTTCGGCCAACCCTTTTCTTCCCTTCGCTCATCCTCCCGTTGTTCCTTGATCTCCGCACCACGGCCGTACCTGCCCGCTTAATAGCTGCCTTATCATTAAAGCGATAGAGCAGGCACCAGACAGTGATATAAAAAACCACTGAACTTTTTTCAAACGACCATTCCTCTTCCCTAAACGTTCCCAATTCCTGCAAGACGTCTCGTTCATTTTCGGACAACGGGAAGAAGCCAGACCCAGCGAAAAAGCGTCGAGGCAGCCACGCTATTAGTCTTAACGCGGTGGAGTGGTTTCCACGGCGAAGCTTTGTGTCCTCGCAACGACGCTCGTTACCCGCCCGGCGAGGAGACGCGTTTTCCCTTGGACCCGACGGCAAATTTCTAACCCATCCATCATCATTTCCGGCTCGTACGTCACCTAGCCTCTTCCTCCTGTCTCCTCTCATCGAGACTCGATTGCTTCACGCTCCAATTTTTCTCGTTTCGCGTGAGACCACGCCGTTACCCCGACGTCGTCGCCGGCCTGATTCCCATTGGAATCATCGTTGCCATGACGAAACCTTATTTTCCGCGCTTGTGCCCATTAGGGAACAATGACTCGAGCCAATTTTTGCGAACGATTTCTGGTACAAGTCCCATGAAATTGTTCGAGTAAATACCATAAGTCACTCGGCTGCTCGTTTCGAGGCTCTCTCGATTTGCCGGAAAACACGCGAGATTGGATCGCGTCCCGCTGCTTACGATGGAAATTAATCGGGTTTCCGACGATATCCGCTCGATTTAATCTCCGGCCCATTCTTATAGCTGATAACTCACCAAGTTTTAACGACAGAAACTTTCGTTGATACAATTTATGCGCAACGTTTCTAACGTCTCTCGGATTAACGTTTCGCTCGGGTTCAAACTGGAATCACGCGAATTTCAGCTGGCAACCGGGTCATGAAAACCGAGGAGAAAGTAAGCACGGTGTTATTGGTACAAGTGTACGTACCGCTCGTGAAATTATACGGCTGCGATTGAGACTCTCGCTAGGCTAATTGAATCGCGTCGATTGAATTACAGATGGAAACGTATAATAGGTATTTTCAAGGGTACTAAGACCGGAGAAAGTGATCGGGAATTGAAATAAACCGTTTCGAGTTCAATACAGATAATTAGTCTCACCCGTCGAGCTAAGAGTAATTCTTTACACGAGAAACGTGTTTAGAAAAAACGTATCTAATCTTATTGATTTCCATTTGAAAGTAGCAAACGTATAGAACTTTCCACTGACAGATGCGCGCGTGAAGAGTCTTCGCTGCGTTCCGACGGTTTGATGTCTCACGCGACGAGCGGTCGATCACGGTGATCGTTGACCGAAAACAGATGTAAGCTGTCGCGTTTTCACCTCGCGGGGAAAAAAGGATTTTTACGCATCGTCTGACGCGTGCTCGAAACCGTTCGCTCGGTTGATCTCCGTTCACCGACGCAAAAACTGAACTAGAGAGCGGCTCGAGAGATTTGCAAGAACTTTGCACGCTGTTTTCATTGCTGAACGACTGACATCTTTCTTTTTAGGTTCGTAAACATTTATAATTCTTATCCGTGTAGTATTAGATTTATTATGATTCTACAAGGTTTGTCTGATCTAAACGAATAACCTCGACATTCCGTTCTTGCTCGCGAAGAACCACGCTCGTTTGCTCTTCCGCGAGGTTGGAATTTCTTTGAACTCATTCACGCAGCATCCGAGACGTTTTAAGAGTGTCGCAGGGGAAAATGCATTCCCCTTTTCAACACTTTTTAATTCATAAGATTATTCCGAAAAATTCTTCTCTCCCAAACAGAACGTTTAGGTCATCACCTCGGTTATCAGGACTACTATCAGGAATGAAAAATTAAACGTTTAGGAATTCTTTTAATTAAACCGCGCTCGATTCTTCTTTACGACACTAAGATAAAACGGAAGGGTTTCTGCTGACTGAACAAACGTCTCGGGCCGGCCGGCCTCGTTGGCGAGAATTCAAGGCTTCGCAAGAATACGAGCCCCCGTTGGCCACTGTTCAATATCAACGGTTGAATTGAACTGAATCTAAAATTTAGTTTCACTATTCAATATAACAGTGTACTGAATTCGTTTAATAAACAGTAATATAATTCAAATAAATTCTTATTGTACACATTTGTGTACAATTTTATGCTTAGTTATAATTTAATAGAAATAAGTGTAGTTTCTAGAAGAACGTAAGGTAGATGGGTAATGACGTGTGAAATGCTTCTTTAGCGTGAAAGAGAATGGAAATCAATTTTCTAAGTGAATTATAAATAATAGAATTAAATGCTAATATAATGAATTCATATACTATTCATTTCTCTAAAACCATATTGCAATTTTTTAACTGTAAACGAAGTCCTATCATCATAGAATAAATACATTACATTGTCTTTATTGATTCCTTAGGGGTTACAAAATACATATCTCCTTTTCCCCTGTCCTACATTAACACTTTATTGACCGCTAGCTTATTAATCGGCTTTCCGATTGCCAACGCTTATCGACCGATAGCCTATTAATCGGCTTTGGCCATCAAATTATTAAATTATTAAAAAATTGAATTACTATTACCTTGAATATATTTCATGTATGTTAGTTCATAAAGCCTTTTATTATATAAAAAAAAATGAAAAATAAAATATAAATATTAATAAAATTACATTCCTTTGAATAAAAGGAATAAGCGCAAAGAATTTTATTAAGAATTAAGCCGGTACTTAGTGAATGGTAGCCTCAAAAACGACCGGTCGATAAAGTGTTAACCACCTTAAAATGAAACTTAAAAATTAAAATTAAAATTAAACAAAAATTAAACATAAAATTAACATTAACCTCTTACATTCACGTACCCATAAACTCTATTTACAAAACAAAAACAAAAACCGCATCATCGCAACATAAACGTAAACGTAAACATGCATCTACACGAAATAAATTATCCTCAAAGAATAAATACAATTATGATAAATACAATTATAATAAATTCATGTACAATATATTTTCTTAAACCGGGTTTGCAATTCTTATGCGATTTTACGCAGACCAAATCCCATTCTTAAATTCTCTAAAATGATGTACTCGGTCTCACTGTCTCGACTTGTATACCTCGAAGGAGACCGAGGGAAAAGGTTTCGTCTTCCTTTGAGACCAGTAGCAGCACTCGAAAATTCGCTCCTTTGAGACGCGTTCCTTGAGAAGGAATCCTCCTGGCAGCGCCGCATCCCCTGCTGCACGCCGAGGTAAAGCACGATGCATGAGAGAGCCGCTCGTTAATACGTAAAAATCCCTTTCTGCCCTTACGAGGCCCGTCGTTGGACCACGTGTTGAGAACCGCCAGTCGTCATGGCAACCCCCGTGCCGTCCGTTTCTCGCAGACGACGAACGCCGCGCGGAGCTCCGCGTTGCCTCGAATCCCGAATCAGTAACGTAACTTACGCGTCGCTGATCCTTTGTTATTTTCGCATCGGCCCCGACGATTTAACGCCCGTTCGATGGGCAAGGGTTATTCCCGTTCACGAGTGCCCAATCTCTGCTGTTTCTTCGATAATAAAGGAATATACAGAATTATTAGTCACAATGATATTTTATCGAGTTGACAGAGGACCGAGGGTCCGTTATTATGTAGTATCATTTAAGAATGTACGAAATGAATTTTTTATAAGAATTACGAGAAGTTATTCTTGATATCGGATTTTTAATTAAATCGCGGAAGCCAGACTTCCGGCGGGTGGAAACTCTTCAGCCAGTCAATTAATCCGCGACGCCCGAAATTAGTCAACGGCGAATTTTCTCGCCGCGACGAAAAATCGATGCGTCGCGACGTAACACAAAGTGTCGTAAGATCTGCGTGATTTCAGCCGCAACGCAGCCCGTCGGTGTATTCATGAGTATAGCGACTCCCCAGTGTGATTGCGTAAACCATAAAATTTCTTCTTACGAAAAATTTGTTGGAAAACATTATTATCTCGATTTCAAAAAATTTAGTCACCCCTTTCTTCTTGAAACATGACGTCATCAGAGGGAATTAGTGCTAGACGTTTTAATCAAACTTGAAAGCAGCTTGTGCGCCTCTTACAATTAGCTGAAGCCTGCGTTTCCCTGTTCCTCGATAGACGGAACCGCGATCGAAATTCCTGAACGCTGGTAGCAAATCATCCCCCGTAGAAAAAAAAAAACAGCGGAGCATCGGTGGCGATGCGTCGACGCAGTTTTTCCTCGAAATGATTTATAACGCGGAACCCGTTTTAATTGCCGGCCGGTGGACAGACGACGACTGGACCGATCCTAGAGAATGAATGATGAATTTTAGGAAGTGACAACGTACCGATTCGTTTTTAATATCCGAGACTGGCAAAGCGATTAATCCGGCACAGAGAGGGAACAGATTTTGCTACCGAATTTATCAGGAAGTAATTATCCTCTGATAAATGAAGATATTGTTGCTCGCTAACGCGGTATGAAAAATTCGTTCGCTTATATAATTGAGATTGCCATCAGCAATTTAAGCTCTCAGCTGAAATCTATAATTACTATACCCAGATGCTATAATTACCGTTAAGCATTAAATCTTTTCGACTTTCTATTTGCATGTCCGCTCGGTTATCTATAATTACTTGTATGATTACCGTCGGGCACTGATCGCTCCTCGGGCAGGAGTAAAATTAGTAAGTGTATCGAAAAAAAAAACGGTTTTAACAGTTCATTTGGGAAAATCGATCTGAATGGGTGAATTTCTTGGACCCTCTGACGGGTACTCGTGTACGGTCCCGGGGAGGGTAGCCGTGTCGGGACAAACGCGGCGGGATGCAGACAAGGTACGTGATAGCTCGTCCAACTGTCAAACGCAGAGGACAATAGGGCGTAGGACGGCAGGCGAGGGTGGTCAACGACTTTGCATACGTCAACGCGCCCCCTCATCCGATATTCAGGCTGCCGAGGCTGCGGCCAAGTTTGTGCGAAATAATACTGTTTCAAGCGCGCCGAGGCTCGCAGCTAAAACCCCGCCAATTATACTCTTTCGAACTCCTCTTTCATCTGAAAACATCCCTAAAGTTTACGTACCTCACGTAAATAAAAACCTGAGGTTTATTAAAAAGTTTCAGTTTAGATAATTTAATATGAAGACAAATATATATATATATATTTTATACTTTATATATATATATTATACTTTTATATATATATGACATAATATAGAGAGAAAGAAATGGAATATAGCAGGAAGAAAAAATTCTATAATGAATCCCGGTTCGTAATTACAAGCAATATCCACGCTGGTGGACACTAATGATAGTGGTACGCGAAGCTCGCTGAGAACCACGTGGAACATGTGTATGTGGCATAAAAACGGGCCTCGTTAATCTACCTAGCGTCTGCTGTTTCCGCGTAACGCGCCAGTTACTTCGAATCCTGACGCACCGTTGCGGTATGCGTGAGCAAGGCAGAGTTTTCAGTTTTCGATAATTAAATCTTAAAAGAATACGAATGTAATAAAATGATATAAAGAAAAATAGGAATATCTATAGTAGAGGATGCGATAGCTGGCTGATCAGAATATCTCTTCTAAGAGGTTGAATGGAAACTGCGAATAACGTTTAGTAATCGGTCTAATAACAGATAAGAATTTTACAGCGGAGCTTTTTTTAGTCGTGCCGATACCGCGGTGCGCCGGGCACTTTTACTTAGATGTTGGTCAGCCGGTATTTATTAACTGTCAGGATACTAGTGTGCATTACTGCGTGTCGCAATTAGCTGCAATACGCAACGCAATACGCGTCCCCGTTTGCGATCTTGGTCACAGTGGTTTCTTTGTCCGAGGCGGTCGACCTCGGCGCGGACCAGGTGATAAACAAATTGGTGGACCCCGTGAAAAATTCGGTGCCGCTTCGGTATAGATCGGCGAGCGTGCTCGTAAAAGAGGTCATTAGGGGACTTTCGGGACTCTAATGAGATCATTAATTAAGAGCGAGAGTCGTTCCGCTGGGCTTCGAATCGCTTTACACGAGTACGGATTATCGGCATAATTAGCGAATACTCGAGGCATCGTTAAGCCGGCGACGTCTCCTCGATCTTCTCGTTAAATAATCCCATTCTGTAACAAAGTTACAGATATCTCGTTTCTTCTGATAAGGAGATCATTTTTAACCTATATATAATAGTATCCCTCAGTTTTCTCGACGTAAATAATTCTCTGATTCGGTGCCAAGAATTATTTATTTGATCAAATTTATAAAATTCGAAGATCAATGAATTTATTGAATTCCTTGCAAGAATTTTACGTTTGGTACTAAAACTTCTCGGGGATAACTTGGCATATCCTCCAGGATCCCTGGAGGGTCTCAAGATCAATTAGTCCATTTCGCGTCAGGAACCTCGCGGTAACTCTACGCCGGAACTACGGAAATTACGTCTGGGGTCGTGAAGGCCTGTTTACAAAGCGTGCATTGTCCCCTGAAAGCGGTGGATTTATCCGCGAGTTTCTAAGCGATTACCTGTAGGAGGAGTACGGGAGTGGGTCCCTAGGTAACGAGGAGGAGACGTACGAGCTACGGCTACTTTTGTGTGCGTCTCCTTTGCCGGTTTCCCTAGCTTCCCCAAGGAAATGAAACGGAAATATCCTTCGAAAGATCCTTATTTATAGTACGCGTGAAATGATTTTAATACCGATTACAATTAGAAATAACTTGTATTAAATCGAGCCGGCTATTCAGAATCATACCCGCATCCGAGTTGATGAAAGGAGAGTAAATAGTTCTCTCTGTTCGCAGGAGCGATGTCTTCCTGGAACCGTATCTGCAACAACACGGCACCGTTCAGGTTGTCAGCTCGCCGAGCACGCCTCCGCCGAATCCGCTCCAGCATCATCAGCTTGCGCAGCTACATCATGTACAGGTGAGTCAGAGCGTGTCGCACGTATTTCCATTGACTGAACCCACGACCAAAACGAATTCCGTGGTCCAACCACTTACAGACGTGAACTATTGTGATTCTTACCAGGCGAATTCATCTCCAGTTTTACCCTTTAGGCTCGATAGGTGATTCACCG
>SHCU01000074.1:342690-378585 GCA_004307685.1 Ceratina australensis | reverse complement strand
TCTCTCTTTCTCTCTCGCAACGCTAATTTTAAAAATGTACTCTTCCGAGCCGCTCCGCGCAACCTGACCTCGATCTCTCAATTTCATTTCTTATCTGAATATTATCACAGCCGCGCTGTTGCGTTTGACAAAGGGTAAATACGAATCGGATGCCGGCTTCGTTGTATCGAGATTCCATATAATGACGTAGAGTCAGATATTTTTGGGCAGTCGCGCATCGGAGACAGGGATTTATTTTCGTTTCCGTACTTGCAACTCACCGCGGCTCGCGCCGCACAAGTACACGTGTGCGGACGTGTAAAGGCGGTTCGGTAGATAAAAGTTTACCGTACGTTCGAGCTATAAGTAATCTGGCAAGAAATCGCGCGCGACCTGTTGCATACACGCACACACACATGCACACATCGTTTGGTACGAAGCGCATCCGACGTATAACTCTGTTTTCCTTTTAACCGGATTCCTCCAACCGTGAACCTTTCCTGTCGCGTGTCTCGACTTCCTCTGGTTACCCTGCCTTTAAACAAAATTCGTTCCGAGTATTACTCAAAAAATATGAGATCGTTTATTCGAGGCAGCCGGAGCATGTAAAAAGTACGAGGTCGACAGGTCAAAGGATCGTCTCGTATTTTTATTTTTTATATGCAGTGGCCGCGAATTTTAAGGGATTCACGGGAGATTCTCTTTCGACGTTGGCCATCCGCCAGAGCTATGCAATACGCTATGCTTTTGTCCACTAAGAGCGTGCTTACTACAGGAATAATATTCCTTGTGCATCACTCTGGCCCCGTTCCTGTTTGAGAGTCGACGGAAACCGGCGACAGCGCGCGCAGGAGGGAAAGAGAGAAACGTGCATGCACGCTCTCAGGTCCTTATCGGCGGCGGTCGATCTTGATCCGGCAGCGACTTGAAACGCAGGGAGATTTCGCAAGCCCCGATCTCTAAGAAAATCGAACGACCTACTTTCATCTTTTAGCGAACGAATCTCGTACGTATCGATACGTTTCCCCAATTTCTCTGTGTTGAATAAAGACGTCAAAAAAGGGATCGCGCGATGAAGGCTGAACGGTGAACGAACTTCGTCATAGTAAATTGTAGACGAGTACTTAACGTAGAAACTTGAGATTCATGCAATTGGATGAACCGCAGTTAATCCTACTCGAAAGCACTTGATACCGACGACGCTAGCCTTTGTGTACTCACTTCTTCCACCAATTGGTCGCGTTTAAATAGCTTGGTGTATCGGATCGAGGACGTATCGTGTTAGAAGTCGTCCATGTAAATGCTAATCGCGATTGCCGAGCAGATACACGGAAGTCGACCTCCGCTTCCCTTCGATTGAAATCTTAACTTAAAAAGTTTCGAAAGATTAATCGATGATCGCCTACCGTTTGGGAACTCTCTTAGCTGAGTTGGTGCAATCGTTTGTTCGGTGCTTCGTTCTCGACCGTGAAGAGGCGTCGTCGCTCTACAACAGCGTGACTTCGAGACTCCGAATATGGTTCGCAGAAGGATTCACTGATTTCCGAGAACAGCGTCCTTCGATCCAGTCGAAGCGTTTCTCCCTTGAGCGATTCTCTTCCTTCCTTGAGCCAAACGACCAACTTGCCAAAACCTTCAAGAACTAGAGCATCGCATGACTATCCTATCAATCTTTTCCTGCGTATGCAATCACAAGATTTAAAAAATCATATCATAAAATATTGATCTGATTGAGTCTGATTTTTAAACTGAGAAACATTTTTTCGTTTAACGCAGAACGGAGATCTGTGCATATCGATTCTACACCCACCGGTAGATGATCCACAAAGTGGCGAGTTGCCATGCGAGAGGTGGAATCCAACACAGAATGTCAGGTAAGGGAAGAGGTTCGAGTTAATGTGCTTAGGCTGTTTGCCGAGCATCGTCAGATGCGAGTGCTACTACTGATAATTATAAATTTTTCAAATAGAACGATTCTGCTGTCGGTGATTTCATTGTTGAACGAGCCCAATACGTACAGCCCAGCCAACGTGGATGCCTCCGTGATGTACAGGCGCTGGCGTGACTCCAAGGGTAAAGACAAAGAATATGAAAATATTATAAGGTATGTTAACTTATTCCGCATTCTTGCGACTCTTATCGTTCTTATCGTTATTCGCTTGTTTCGTCGGTCGGTCGTTAAACGTGTCATCTATACATCTTTATAAAGTATTACTAATTGAAAATGAAAACATAAATGTGTTTCACGAGTTCTCGGACGTAAAACAGTGTGTGACCGTTGGTTCGTAGGAAACAAGCGCAAGCGGCGAAGATGGAGGCTGAGAAAGAAGGCATCGTGGTGCCTGTTACGCTGGAAGACTACTGCATAAAGACTCACGCGAGGCCAGCCGAACAGCAGCTAGACATGACGGATATCTACGACGACGAGTACGAGTTGGACGACGATGACGACGACGAGCAGATGAGCGCCAGCGACTACGAGGACGGTGACGACAGTGGCAATGGGGAGTCGTGATCCATTTTTTGAAACGATTAAAAAAAAATAATAAACACTCGAAACGAAACGCTAATTATTATCAGTTCTGTATAGATTAATAAATTAACGGGCTTCTAAACCGGACGCTCTCTCTTTTAAAGACGTGCCACCTAAAACAAACTTAAAGTATCTCGAGTAAGCGCGTTACGAAATCAATTTAAACTTCGAGATAGGATCATCTTTTCTTGTTCCCATTGAAACTTGTCCAATCGCGAGGAACGTGTATTTCTAATTCGTCTCATTTAATTTCTCATGGCACAACAAATTTCGATATCCATTCGGGCGTTCGATAATTATTTTCTATCGAGTAGAAAACGTGAGTACACTCACTATCGATCTAGTTGTATTTTTTCGGATCGTATCGAGAATGCCGTGTTTACAAGCTCTTTAAATTAAGCAATATAAACGGTACGAGAAATAAGTACATACTTTGTTAGAAGCACTGTGCTTGTTGTGTTGTGGTTGGCACGTCGATCTTTTTAAACTAGGCAAAAAAAGGAAAAAAGGACCAATTGATTTACCTATCGCGGTAATCAACAACGTTCGATAAAACGGGATCGTAAACGAAAAGTACAATTGTTGGACTGGCTTAAGTCTACTTTATTATTCGCGCGGCGTATCTTCGAATTTAATCACTCGGGTATATCAATTGATCCTTTCGAATCGTCGACAAAAATTTATATTGAATAAAAATGAAGGTGAAATCTCTCCGTGTTTCGTGTGAATTATTTATGCTATAAAGCCAAACGTTCGAAAAGGAATTCGACGTATGTATAAGTGAGAGGGAAGGGAAACAAACTGCCAAGAAAGACCTGTTTAAACATTCTTCGTAGTCGTAAATTTCGTTTAAGCCGAGTACACATTCGCGTACGCACGCGCGCGTGTCGCATGCATTGTTTGAAAATTTATTAATCCTTTTATTTACTGTTCTCGTCGGTTGAAACTCATACACGATTGCTTTCGCGTGTTTCCATGGTTGGAAATGTTAGGAACTCTCGTTTAATTACAGCTACGAGGATTGTCCTTTGCGAACGGTAGCGTAAAACGTTTTGGGACAGGTCTTTGGACAGCTTGTTTAATCGTGGCTTTTCTTAGATGTAGAATAATATAATTTTGCTATGGACGACTCACCCTTGGTCTCGTACGATTCTACCATTGAGTACTAAATTCGTTTTGTTCTTTTCCTATCGGAAACAGCGAAGTACGTTCACGGGTTTCTGAATGCGTCGCGCTACATCCACGAGTTAGTTTAGTTAAATGACAATTATTAAGATCTCTTGATGTTAAGTATTATTATCTTTCACACGGGGACAAAAAAAGCTTTGTGTAGGTCAAGTTGATTAAACGTAAGATTTAATATTTAAGCGAAAGGGAATAGTGTCTCGTTGTATCGTTACGAGTGGGTTTGCGGAGGAAAACTCTTGGGAAAACGATGCCACCTCTTGACCGAGAGTCAGCATGTGTTGTAGTATATTCGCACACGTTTCTCGCGCATCGTTCCCTTGTGGGCCGCGTGACGCGTGCGAAAATATATACATAGAAGGAAGGAAAAAAGCGATATAACCAGGCAACTATAAGACAAGAGTCCATTGTACCAGATACCTGGAAACCGATTCCGCGGCGGTGTATCTGTGCTCGTACGACTGAAACTGTAAATAGTACACGAAACCCAATCTCGAAAGACATGAAATGTGTAAATGGTACTTCTGTCTTCGTTTCTCCGTTAGTTTTATTGGAAGACCAAAATTAAGTGTTGGGAGGAAGGCAAACATGATGTTAAGCGGTAACGAAATAATAAAACCAGAGGAATATTTAAATTTCAATATTGTCTAAAGGAAACATATACTCAGCGCTTGTAGTGGTATAGCAGGAAGTAAAATAATTCCCCCTGGTTCCTTGACATACTTGTAAAACCCTTTTCTTTTCGACTCACGTTCTCCGTAGCTACTTAAATAATAGGAAACTGTGTATGACACTACTGACATAATACTAATTTGTATACTACATGATTATTTCCTCCTTTTTTTGTACATACCAATAAAATCTCTTCGTACAATTTAATAAAACTTAGCACAACAGTATCACGTAGATAATTCGTTCTCGCAAATTATAATTTTTCGTTTCGTACGAGCAAATGAAAATACGGTCTTGTCTTTTAGAGAAACAGTACTTTTATTCAAATAAAAATTAAAATTCACTTCGTAGGTATGCCTACGAGTATATGATTCTTGGGTGTACACGTTTTCGGCACGAACCTCGACAGGTACACTTTGTAACCGAATTGTTCGGCATGTAACTTTCTGTCTGTATCAATGATCGCCATGCACCGATACCCCTGACTTGTTTTCACATTCTTTTCGTCGTGCGTCTGATCAGCTGCATGGCTAAGAATCATGTATTTCTCTTGATTCATCTCGCCCTTGTAAACATCGCTCCTTGGATACGTCAGATGGTGACAGTCGTGCAGAGAGCCGTAGCAACACGGGCAGCAGACGAATATTGCCTTCTGCCTTATACATTGCTGTATGACTAAATCAGTAGCGACGCCGCACGCGTGTAAAGACATTCCGATATCGAATTCCCCTTTAAAATAGTCCAGATTACATTGATAGAATCTGACATTGCTCAGCTTCAATTTTTTCACTCTCTCCTTTGCTCGGTTCAACGACTCCTCTTTATTCTCTAACAACACGACGGTACAGTAAGGTAGAAGATACGCGGTTAAGATACCTAAATGACCACCGCCGGAACAAAAATCTACGATTACGTCCCCCGTCTTTGCAAGCTTCATCACTGGCTTGCACATATTTTGCAACTGTTCATGTTTCCTATTTAAACGAGCTGCCGGTAACGAGCCACCCCCCGGAGTGGCCTCGAACGGTATCGATGTCCAGTCGAAGTCCATCTCGGCAGCGAACGGTTCCGGATCCAATTCCGCTTCGACTTCTAAACTCTCGAACGATTCTAAAGAATCCTCTATATCCTCCTGCCTCGTGTAGATTCGGCTTCGCGGTTTGTACCTCTTGGGATCGCTCTTATATAAACTTTCGTTCGCTACATCTGGGACCGTGTAGTCGTATTCGTTTTCGTTGTTTAAAGATGGCAGGCATTCGAGACAATCGAGTATCGTTTGATCCTCCAACATCTTCCTGTACCATTTCCCCGTCAATGGAAGCAGATCCATCGCTGTTTCGCTGGAGTACACAGTTAATAAAATACGAATGCACACGAATATGATTATGTCGGCTAGGGTCATCGAGGAGCCTTCGGCGTACGTGTGCTCCGGCATACCGTCCCGTAAAATTATATTCTCGTCGGCGTACTTCTTCGACGTAGTATATTTGTTTAAGTTATGTAGCCTCGCCGGCTGCGACATATGCCGTTCGAACCTCGCCAAGCTCGGAGGCAACTCGTTTTCGATCGCATCGTTCGGAGGTAGGAATTTTACAGCTTCGATCAGATCCACCTCGCAGAATTTTGTCCATATGCTCGCCTCCGAGCATGCTGTCAGGCATGAACCCTTAAATCCTAATAATCTTTGACAACACTGTTGCGGGTACTCGTCCGCGACATGTTTGATAATTTGTCGTAAAATCGCGCATAGTCCCGCAATGCAGCTGGTTCTGTTCACTACGATAATAGGCAACTCGCATGCTCTCGCCGAATATGGGATCTCGCTCGGTTGCACGACTTCGTAAGCGAAAGTAGAGATATCTATTGTGTATGATCGTTCAAGAGACTTTTCCTCGCTCGGTACGAGCTTGATATCGATAGGTGATTTGCAATATTTCACAGTAAATAGTGTCACGATCGTTTCTATAGGAGCTACAGATAATTCTGATACAGAGTATACTTGCAAATATACTTCGTTCATTTTCTCCAAGATAGGAAATTCTTTGTTTCAAGATTTTATACACTAGCTCAATGTTTGGCTACCTTTCTTAGTATCTGCTGCCTTAAAATGTTCTCTATTCAGTGAAGTTTTACGCACTAGCTCGCAATTGTCTGGCTACCTTCCTTATTATCCTTTGCCTTAAAACACTTTCCCTCCAGTAAACACTGATGCATGAAGAAAATGCAAAAGCAAACGTGAATGCTTGGAACTTCCAAAATGCTCTTTCTTCCAGCCAAGCTACTCTGTCGCAACTAAATCACAGATATTACTGTAAGATATCGTCTTGATTCTTTAGAAAATCAAAGATGTAAAGACTTTACCTTCTTGTTATAGTTTCTCCGCTCTTACATTTCAATACCTCCTTGTACCTGGCATGGGCACATATGTCTATGCTTTTACTTGCTATTTCGAAAGCAGTGCAAGGATGGCATTCTGAAGTTATTTCGTATTCTTCACCAGAAATGCATGTAGTGGTATTCTCAAAGTTTTCCAAATACAGCTTGTTAGGGTTATCTGTCCAATGACTCTCAACAATTAATACTAATACTGTCAACCTTAAATGTAAATTAATAATCATAAGAAACGTTTGGTGTACACGTGTCTTAAACATCGAAGTATGTACTTATTATTTCTAATTATAACTGTGATATTATTGAAATTAAGAGTAAAACAAACCCTCCTAATAATGTGATCCCGATTAACATTCGCTTCTTCGTGCATAGTTCGATCATTTCGATCTGTACTCTCTCATAAAATATTTTTTACTATTGCACCTGGACACGAAAGAAATCGTGATATGCGCTCACGTCAAAGGAAAAATTGATCAGCTCACAGTCTTACGCGCAATGGCAGTTGACAATTGTTGATGGACAATAACAGTGGCCACATGCTGGGATTTTTTATGAAACTTGAAGTGATTGCCAGCGCTATCACGTTGAAGGGTGGCCTACTAATTCGGTCTCTCCCGTTTCTGGCTGGCTTTGTTCATGCCTAGACCAGAGGTGCCAGATTGCCAGATTAATGAAGCCATGTGCTTATCAGAGGTACGCTAATGTCTCAACTATGACATGCGACCATTACTAGCCGGTCCATTACAAAAGTTCAAAATTATACCTTTATTCGATCGTATTTAAACATGGTTAATCACGTGAAATCCGAGTGCTCGTTCACGACCTGGTATCCGCAGTTTCGTAAAGAATCATTGGAAGCTACAATCCTTTGTATTCCTGATGAAGTACTCAATTATTTGGAACACGATGCATTTATTTTACCAGCTGAGGCGACGAGCTCAACGTCAGAAAATACAGAGTGGTTGGATGGAACTCCAGTAGCAAACGAAGAGGTACTAAGACGAAACTTAAACTATATCTAAGATACTTAGAACTTATTTGTTTTCAGCAGTCATCCGAATTACAGCCTTCGTTTCCAGAGTTCAGTCAAAGAATTCAAGATACATTAGATGAATACGGTGCAGTATTTATAAAAAGTAATTGGAGTTCACCTTTGGTATGCAGTTATTTGCACTCTTTGAAGAACAATATTTGAAGAGCTCAGAAAAAGGTCAACTCAATTTCCATGTGATCGTAAAACAATAACGATCATGCAATGACATATCATTTGCTTTAAACAATTCGAAAATTTGATTAAATAGTCATATCAAGATTGAGTTGGCCGTTGTCTCGTTTTGTTCTAAGGTATATTTTAAATCTATTTGCAGGACGCAACTTGGGTTGCACCTACTAAAACCCTTAAATGTAGGTCATTGGAAGAAGTATATTTACTGTTGAAGTGTTCCGACAGAATCTCAAGGGATTTAAGTAACGTGAAGAATTGTACAGACCGCAAGACTCCTATAAAATCATGTCTTGTACTAAAGCAATGGAGAGATATCAATCCCTGTACAGAATTTAGATGTTTTGTAATAAACAAAGAACTTATAGGTAGTTTCATAGAATACTTTGTTTAAGACAAATCTGAGACTGCTATAAATAATTTTCATAAAATTGTTCTATTAGCAATTAGTCAACGAGATATATCGCAGTATCACAGCTATAATGAAGCGGAGAAGTACAATATCCAAACGGATATCAAGAGCCTATTTATGGAGAGTATTAAAAACAAATTCCCCTTGAGTAATTGTAAGTAAACTTATTCAGATAAATTTGATTATATTCTTTAGTTTAATAATCTTTCGCAGTTTCGTTTGATGTTATACGGTATAAAAAGGAAAAAGTGAAGATAGTCGACTTCGGACCGCTGGATGAGGCCTCCACGAAAGGAACACTTTTTACTTACGACGAATTACAGAATGGAATAGAAGAGACTCCGGAGTTCAGATTCATCGGCGAAGATATTGGTATTCAGCCGAGAGTTCCGAATCATTTCTGCGTACCAGAAGAAATAAACGAATTCTTCCAATCGAACAATAGTTCGTTGTTGGATATTATTCAACGAGTAAGTAAGCATGGAAATAACAACATGGACGGTAAATGAAATAGTTTCTATTTAAGGAGGTGGAAGCTCAACGAAAAGAAAGCTCTGAGAATGATGGCTTGTGATGAAATGAACAACGAGCGAGGGAATAAATTTTTTAAATACAGAACTTTCACTTTTATTCTGCCAGACCCTCTTCTATCATTACATTACATAAAACGATTAAAGGCTATCCTACCGCTTAAAAGAATTATCGTAATATTGCAATATTTTTCGAGCCATCGGCCTTTACCGAGCGACGTCCCTTATATAGAAAATATGTCTTGTTTATGTACAATTGCAATCCTTAATACTCCGATTTGAAAAAGGATTCCCGATATATGTACCTCCGGACAAGTTAATACGCTGTACAGTCATATCCGTGGAGTATTTCATCGTTTTTTTCTTTTCCTGATCAAAATCAACGACATCGGTCGATCAATTACACAGCTTGTTCCTCGTCCGTCTTTAGTCTTTACGTTTTTTTACATTTCCTCGTACGCTTGAACATGAAAATACTTGATGGTAACTCTCAGCAACTATGAACGCAATTAACATCGTTTCTCGCTTCTCGAGTTCCTCAATCCTTCCTCCCTATATTCGTCTGATGATATCTAACCGCTGGTAATTCGACAAGTTCCGTTCGTGTATTTCGTAACTACAGAAAACGAAAGCCAATTTTGAAGCATATAAAAAGCACAATTTCAACGCGTATATAAAGTCAATCGTCATTTTAAACCGGACACGTACACGCATTCGCTGCACTTATTTAATCGGAGTGTCGATATTTGAGTTTCGTATAAAATTAAATAAAACGGTATCGCCATTCCCGAGGGAATCTTTAAGAGAGAAAATGTTAAAATCAGAAATGGGGTAAGAATAAAAGAAACTTCTGTTCTCCACCGGGTCGGTTGAGCCGCGAGAAATAAGAATGTTTTAAGTACTCCGCTTACTCCTTCTCCTGTTGCTAAAAATATTTCAAGTTGTACCACACCGCTGCTGGTTGTTTGTACCGATTTTACTTACGAGTAAGAACGATCTTAAGAATCTAAATTTGATCAGTCCGGTACGTGTTAAAATAACGAGGCCCTTTTTAGCATCCGTCGAAGTCACGAAAAAGGAATAACATTTATAGCGCGGATAAAACTACGAAGAAACTTGAATCGCGTGAACTCTTTTTTTCCTTCCACCACACTTAAGACCGCTCGTCAATTATTTACATACAAATGTCAGTGTGCACGCGCGTGTGTATTCACATGTAAAACATTGATTCTACTTTAAATATAATGATGCATAATAATTGGATCGAACCGCGCGGCCATCCGCGAGCAAACATTTTTCTCCGACTGGTCGTGTATCTCGAAAATATGTATCATTATTATAATGTTTTTTATGTAATTACAGTACATATGTATAATGGTAATGTCTAGAAAAGAAATGTTCCCTTCATTCGTACTTCCCATCAGCTGCTATCTTGTTCGTTTCGATTATATACAGAGAAGCAGATTCGGTTTTACGTAACTTGCCTTCAGGACATGACTGTACCGATGTCTACAATTATATTTAAATTTTTATATCATTTTTCTCAATCCCCCGTTCGCATATCTGGCTTCTCGTCCCTCATCGGTTTCCTTCATCGTGTCGTTAACTAATTCATCTCATCTCTCAGATTTTCAATTTGTGCTTCAACGACAATACGTATGTTATCTTAATCAATGTACGTTTTGCAGTGCACGGCCGTTTTCGTTCTCTCGATCCCTCATGCTTTCCACTTTCTCGCAAACTCTCTTTCTCTCACTCTCGCTCTTTCACTCGTTCTCCCTTCCATTCTCTACAATCATTTCTCGTTTCTCCTAGAACGTTCACAGTTCTCGTAGATATCAAAGTGACGCGACGGACATCGTCCCCGTAAATACTGTTAAGTAAAGGAGGTGTCTTCGAGTGAGAAAAAACGGTAGTCTTAACAAACACGCGATACAAAAACTTGGGTGAGTTAATCGCTTAACGGTCGGTGTAAAGCGGTTTTGTTCTATTCCACGTTTCGTCCTTCCCTTCGACCCCTGTTCACCGCTCCGCCCGCTGTACCTCATATTCTCTTTAAGTACCTGAACAGCTCTCGGCTCTGAAAAAATTTACTTATTTCTTAAATCTTCTCTTCTAGCTTCGTCGTTTACTTAATTACGTTCCATTTACGAGTTGTTACTTTTTTTTTATCATTTTTACCAAGACTACAGTTATCTCTCTATTATAAATGCGATTGGTACGACTAAAGGTGGCAAAAGAGGCCAGACTATCACTGACAATCGTATCTCCCCTTCCTTCCGCTTATTTTTTTACCATTTTCGTTTTTAAATCTCGCCTTTCGCTCGGTCTCTTTCGCCCGGTTCCACGCAGCAGACATACATACACGCACGCTGTTTTCTGCTCTAAATGTATAAGCTACATGCAACGGTTTTTCCATCCCATCAAAAAATACGTATCATTATTTTGGTGCGACGCTCCTTCGAAAAATGTACACCTACACACAAAAAATGCATCTCTAACGTTTTGCCTCAAAAATTTGTTAGCCGCCGAGCCGTCGTCGCCTGTCTTCACCCAGTGGGTTTAGGTCTCCTCCCCTTACGTCATTTTTGTTTCCTACGTCGTTAGTTAAATAACTGTACAGGAAGATGAGGGCTTAACGTTTAGTTTACGATGACAAAATTAACTTTATTTCTCTCTCGTCGCCTCGCACCGCTGGAAACTCATTGGGGCCACGTTCATTCGATAGGTCCGGCTATCGTTTCGCCGAACGACTCGATAAATTTCGCTTTTTATTTACAACAGACAATCGGAATGGAAGATGATGGGGGCAACGAAACCGGCTGATTTGTACAGACCTCGGCTCTAAATGGAACGATACTCGTAGACCTTTCTTTCTTCGCGCTTCGTTATTGCTAAAGATACAACGCGTACGATGTACTCTTCTTCTCTTGGCTATCAATTTACGGGACAAAAACGGATTGTCTTATATTACCCTTCATCCTCTTCGTGAAAAGGGTGAAGGGTATTATTGCAAATCGTATCGAGTCACAGCGGGGCGATTCAGCGGACTTCGCGTTATATAAATTGCTTAAAAAGATGACGAGACATATCGTGAGAAATGATCGACGCATGCACGAGGTAGAATTTTACTAATCGTTGACAGAATGGAGAAATGAAGAAGATGTCTCTATCTTACATTAATTATGTTCAGAACGAAGCAACTAATACACATCCCGATTACATAAGAAAGACAATTAATTTAATACGCTCTCTCTTAAACTTCGTCACCGTTCATTCGTAGTTTCGCAATTTCCTCTATCGAGCCCGTCGTCTTTGCTTTATTTACTTCCCCTTCGTTCGATTTATCGCGTGGCTTCTAAAAACGGAGTCGCTTTGGTTCGTATCACGAAAGGAGGCTATTCACAGGAACATTACTTTTCAACATCCTTAACTCTTTAGTGTCTCCGCGCCGAGATAGATATACAGATTTATTAATAATAAACGTCTCGATCTAACGAGCCCCTAGCATCTCGCGTTTCCTCGTATCGATTCAGACACGAAACAAACGTACAGATACCTCTTCTCGAAGTGTTTGCTTAATTATACAACCTTTACAACGTGTTTTTTTTTGTTACTTCTTTGTTTTGCGTATAAGTTTTCGTTTTATAATAAATTGCAGTTGCATTCACGCGTCACGACAGCACACCAAAAAGATGATATAAACTTGTCATTCGGAAAACAAGGTGAAGCGATTTTGTACTAAAGTGCAGCGATATAATACTATACGTTTAATGAATTATCTACGTAATGTACAATTTTTGAATATTTTTTTTCTTTACATGCACCGTGACAAGGTATGGTCGCCCCTTAGAAGCTCAACGTTGCTTCATATAGTTCCCCCTCTTCTTCCCTTTACTCTCGATATCTTTCATCCCGTTCATTTGGTTTTTATTACCGGTAGCAGTTCGCCTTTGAATTCTAATCGCGTCGATGTCTCGATGCAATTAACAAGGTTCGCCAGATGAAACTCATCGCCCGAAGTTATCGAGAAGCGTTACGTGTAAAGTTCAAAGTATGTACCACTACGTTAACTCATCAAACGAGATCTACGTATAGACTGTCCGTCTACTCAGTCTGACCATACCATTTAAGAACGTGGAACAGTATCATCGCGACAGATAGATACGATAGACATAATTATAAATTCAGGCATTTTAATAATAAATTCTTTAGTCTGCGAGGGATCTATCGGTCGACGACCGAGTACGCTCTATTCCCCGATCTCGTCGAAACGTTCTTAATCCCTTTGACGCGGCCACCACGACGGCTGCTTCTATCACCCGCGAAAGCCCTCGCCGTCTCTTGACTAGATTGTGTCTCTAATATTCGTAACGATTTTAATCTAAGTCTGCCATTCATTATAATCTGCACCTTACATCTAATATCGTAGTAACGGCTAATGGTAAAAGGATGATCTATTCTTGTCGAAAACTGGTAATAAACCGTTCTCTCCCTCTCTCGCACACTCTCATCTCCCGGAACGAGTTCAGAGTCAGTTTATACCGGAGCGGAGAACTGACCCGCGGTCGAGGTTCGCTGCCTACGCGCGTGTAGGCACGTCGCGTATCGCAAAAGCACGTATCTAACAAATTCCGCATTCGCTAATGTGTATATGTACAAGCTTGATACAGGCATCGTCCGGTGGAGCGATTATATCTTGACGTGCTCTCAGATAAGCTACGGACATGCGATAATTCCTTTGCCACTGGAGAAGCGTCGCCAGGGATGAGCACATAGTACTTGGATAGAACACACGATGCTCCGTCGAGCGTTCGAACGCTAGGACTACCTTTTCTTCCCGGCCTGCTTCAGCGACAATCGTTTCTTTAACCTGGAGTGATCAGATTTCACCGTTTTCTTCTTCGGTCTCTCCGGAGACCCGTTGCAACAAGCGCAGCCTTTTTTAACGTGGCCACGTAAACTTGACCGCCTGGCTCGGCAGTCCGGCTCGACCAGAGCGATGTTCCCAGCCTCGTCGTCCGATGGCTCGGACGTTTTGTCGCTGGATACGATCACCGACTCTTGGATCGACTCGTTCGGTTTACTGCGTTTCGACAAACCGCTCCCTTTGTGATCCGCTCGATTCAACATCATCCTCGCGTTCATCTGCATTTTCTCCTTCTTTTTTAAGAAACTGCAGTGGCGATCGCGAGGGGTTTTCAAACTCTGCACGCTGTCTTCAAGCCCGTTACTCAACGCATTCTCCTCCGGTTGGCTGCTCACCGACTCACTTATACTGGAATCCTCCTCGTCGCTGCTCGATCTCGTCCTCTCAGACATCGGGCTTCCCCAAGAAAGATAATCCATTCTCGTGAGTTTCGACGCGATTCGTTTTTTGTTAGTGTATGTGAATTTGTGCGTCGAGAGCATCGGACCAGCGATCGGTGAGAGCGGTGAAGGTATCGTCACGTCCGCGTTATTCCCACTGAGTAGCGTCAAACTCTCGTCTCCTGAACTCGCCGCGGAAGTGTTGTTCACGTTGATGCTCGGCGGTAACGATTCGGAATCCAGATCGATGTCCAGTTTCATGTTCGACGGGATGCTGGATACACTGCTCGGCGAGCCTTCTTTGGAACCATTTCGCGACATCATTTTCGTTCGGCCAGTGTCTTTCAATGAATCATTCTCCAGAGAACCCAAGTTCGTCGGCGACAGTCTAGATATATCTGAATTACTGTTCGATGCTTCGTCTTGACTTAAATTATCCAAAGCTAAACGCATGTGCTTCGCCGGATTATCTAAACGTAGATCCTCCGCTTTGTCCCTTTTTGGTCTCTTGGATGATTCTTGGGCAGACCTCGTCCGTTGGCTTAAACTCCTCCTACGCTCGGTCATTTTTAAATCGGTGATTGGGCTGGTATCTGTGCTCCCACTAGATGAATCCAGGGATCGGAAGTAAGAACCGCTGTACGATTTCATTCCCAGCGGTTGACTACAAGAAGCGTCCTGAGAGGAGTGATCGAACGACGGCGAATGATTGTTGTCGAACAGCAAGTCTGCCTCTGGGAAAAGATCACTGGTACTTGGCTCGTCGACTCCCAAATCTTCGCACTCCTCTGATAAACTCTTCTGCAGCCTCATCTCGCGTTCGATCGCCGCCGCTTTTCTTTCCGTCTTTTGCTGAAGCAACTCCCGATCCAATCTCGGATTCAGCGGTATCTTCATCATGTTGTTCTTGTTCGAGTATTGTTGGAACGGTTCCAAGGTATGGTTCATGAAATACTTCTTAGCGTTCGTCTGGTAAATTTGCCCGCTGGCCATCTCGATGCCCTGGCCCTTGTTGATGATCTGAAGAACGCTTTGCACGTTCTCCGCGTTCTCCTGGTATCTTGAATTCAACGGCTCGATGTTCAATGAGTTCGTGGACGCGGGAACGTATCGCCAGGGGGTATCAGGCGACACTTTCCCCTCTGGCTCCCAAGCTTCTTGCAACCTCGCGTTCCCGTATAGTAAACCGTTGCCAACTTTGCACGATACATCGATACCGTCACTGGACTGTTGCACCAAAGACTCTTGACTGTCCGAGCTGCTGGGCCCACCGGTTACGAGGAATTGAGTTGCGTTGTCGATGCCTGCAGACGACTGCTTGCTGGCAACTGCCATCGTCGATATGGAATCTGTAGACAAACATCAATGACAATTATTATAAAATTCGTATACATCGAAATGGTTGTATCAGATAAAAATATGAATAGTAACGTTCACGCGGGTTGATCGTTTTTAAACAAACACTAACCAATTTTTTTTTCGTTACTGTGTAACGACGCGATATGGCCCGAACAAATGACAGAGCGTTCGGAAGTGATCAAGGTTTTCGGAACAGTCTCCGACATACCCAATGCGTCGTCGAGTTTTCTCTTCACCGTTTTCGGGGAGATGATCTTAGAGCCAGGTATTATATCCATCGGCACCTCCTTCGTGTCTTTCTGCTGCTGCTGCTGCTGCTGCGGTTGCTGCGGCTGCTGTTGGTCGTTCAGCATAGAAACGTCGGACTGAGTAGCGAAAGCGAGAGCGATCGTTGTACTACTTTGAACCGACGTAGGCTTCTCGTTCTGACCCTGGCTTTCCTGCGGCGATTTCTTCTCCGCTGCATGAGTCACCGTTGCCGACGGCGTCAGGCATACCACGTTATCCGACTTCAAACCGGGCGTAGACAATTTGTGAATAGAGGAATTAAACAGTCTAGCGCTTTGCAGCGATAAATTAGGATTGCTAGTGATTACTCCGCATATCTGTTGGCCCTCCGCGGTTTCACTCAAATTACGTTGGATCAGACCGATCGCGGGGCTGCTCTTATTAACGACGATCGAGTTCGTAGTAGATTCTCCGGTGACGGTGACGGTGTCGGTTTTTATCGTAGCCAAATCACCGACATTGCTTTTCTCCGTGGTGGCTTCGCTTCCGAATTGGCCACTGGTTCCTGTCGGAGGTATGACCACCGAGGAGGCGCCTTGGACGTTCTGCCCGGTCGTCAAAGTCTGATTACCAGATAACGTTTGTAAGGTTGGTAATTTCACTTGTTTCACCTGCGGCTGAGAGATTATCTTCCCAGCCTGGTTCAGAAAGGACTGGAGAACGAGGGTGTTAGGAACTCCCGTGTTCCCGGCGGCTCGAACGGTCGTCGGCACTGCCGCGAGGAGCTTCGATCCGCTGGATACTATCGTGAACTGCTGGCCACCCTTGACCAGGTTCATCGGTACGATGTAATTAGTGCCTGGAACTAAAACAGCGGTACTCCCCATTTTTCCCGTGACCGAGGCCAATGCTTCGCTGACGCTCACAGAGCTGGTTTGCATAGCTTCCTGCACGATCACTGCCGCCCTAGGCTGTCCGGAACCCGGCTCCGTAAAAATTAGATTACGCCTCTTAGCGTTTAGTTCCACCCCGTCGTTCGAGTCGCTGGTTAAATTCCTAACTTCCGCTGTCGCGTCAGTCATGTTCCCGACGTTACTGCTCGGCTCCTCCGGAGCAGAAAACCCTGCCGGGCTATCTTGCACCGGTGCGACACCACTGGAAGAGTCCTCGCTGCCCATGGTTCTACCGAGATCATCGGTACTCGGGCTCAGCTCCGGATTCTGTTGACCAGCCGGTTTCGATTTATTCGCGTTCGACTTTTTTCTCTTCGACGACTGGCTAGGATTCGTCGGTGGGTTCGATCTTCTCCTCGGCGCAGGTTTGTTCTTCAGATCCGGTGAATTTCGCAGTTGTTCCGCGTACTCGTCCAGAATCGCGTAGATTCTCTGAGTAGTCTGCTCGTCCTCTTGCGGCTTCTGTTGAGGCTTCGGTATCGGCGAAGCTTTCGAGGTGTTCGTGGCGCTGGTCTTTAAAGTTTTCGGTGTAGACTTCTTCGCCGTTTTCGATGAAGGCGAAGTGGTAGGTGTCTTCCCGGTGGATGGTATAGACGCCGGTGCTGGTGTGACGCACGGGCTGGAAGAACTTTGCGAAGTGACGCTCAACGCCGGAGACGCTGCCGGTTGACAGTAGCTAGTGACAACGACGACTGGTGTCGATGAATTCGGAGTCTTCGTCGCAACGGGTCCCGCCGCGTTCTGATTCACGTAAGCCAGTGAAACTTTCTGTGGAAATACATCTTGTTGGAAATTCACGGTGTTACCGTTGTTCGCGAAGTCGTTGTTGGCAGACTGCTGCGACGGCATCAGGAGCTGTTGCGCCAAGGCGCTTACAGACACTTGCTGCTGTTTCGTAGCTTGCGTCTGTTGGGTAGTAGTCTGCGTCTGAACAGTTGTGGTAGCCGTGGTGGACGAGGTTTGATGGGAATCCGGATGGATCGTACTCCTTCCTTTGACTTGCTCCAAAACGCTCTCGAATTCTCTCAACTGTTGTTCCAAGGTATTAGAGCTGACTTGGTTCGTCACTTCTATAGGAGAGCCGAGTAAACTGTCTGTTCTGACTGGCGCCGGTTGCGACGTTTGTGGCTGCTGCTGCTGCTGCTGTTGTTGTTGTTGTTGTTGCTGCTGCTGTTGTTGCGGTTGTTGTAATCTAGGTGTAGTCAGGACAGCTTGAATAGCTCCGGTGATATTCTGTTGCCTCAACGGAGTGCGAATTATGTTCAATTTGACTACGGGAGTTCTACCAGTCGGTATCGAATTCGTGTGCGATATAGTTGGTATAATGTTCAATTGACTCGGGTTCGTCGTGGATATAGTAACAGGTATTTTGTGCGTGTATATCACACCCGGCGACGCATTCTGGACGCTCTGCACCAGCTGCGTCAACGTCTGATTCGCCGCGCTCGGGCTACTCGCCACGTTCGCGTTGTTTCCAGTACTCTGGACGATATTCAATATTTGCCTATTCGCGGATAACTGTAACGTGTTTGGAATGTTTGTGATCGACTGTACATTGATACCGGGAGACGAGTTCGTGTGCTGCGCGTTTCGTACGGACGTCTGCACCGCTTTCGACAAGTTTGTAGTCTTCGGCGGTGAAGCCGATTGGACTTGAGTGTCCGATGTAATTACGCTGCCACCGCTCGTCGACGTGTCGGCAGAGAGCGTGTATATAGTTTTCCCGAATGCCTGTTGAAATTTCGGTAAGCCAGTGTTCTGTCCCGACTGCGTAGACGCTTTCGTAGACGTCAGCCTGTCGAACGTGCTCCTGCTCGACGCATTTTCGTTCCTCTGATTCTGTCGGGAGAAATTGCCAACGCTTCCGTCGTCGATATTCTGTAGATTAAGGATGTTTCTTTGATTCGACACCACGCTCGGATTAACTGTGACCACGCGGCTGTAAGAGCCATCCGATTTGCAAACTATTTGCAGCTGATCGGAAGTAATAGTGGTCGCTATGTCCGAGCTAGTCGTCGTGGTCGTCGTCGCAACTCCGGAGCAGGGAGAAGGTGATTTCTTTGGCGACTGGCTGTGCTGATTCCGTCGTATCACTACGGTTCTTAGACTCGATTCGGTTTCTAATTGAGTCGATACATTCGTGTTCGCAGACGAGGTCGGCGATCTGTCCGGCGGTTGATTCGTTTCCTCGCCAACGTCGGGAAGGGTCGACGATCTGGGAGGAGGTGTTTGACCGGCTGGACTCATGCCAACGCCGCTGTCATGCCCACCGGAGGAAGGTGTACCGGGCAATTGAATGTTCCCAGCTACACTCGGTGTTCTGTTCGGTCTAGGCGGCGTGTTACCGCTGTTCACCGAGCCCGAGTTCGGACTCTGAGGAATGTTTCTTGAAAGCTGAACCACGTTGACCGTCGGTCGCATTCTCGGTGGTACCATCATATCCAACGAATTTAAACCGGGCACATTTTTCGCTAAGATATCCGAATCCCTCACGGCCTTCGCTAGAATATCTAACTTTCGTTTCCCAAGATTCGATTTGGAATTCAAGTCTCGAGCATCGCCGGAGGATAGATCTGATTTATTAATCGTCGCCCCGTTTCCCTTCTGCTTTTGGTACGTCGATAAGGTATTTTTGTTAGGAGAGAACGGCATGGTTTTCTGAATGTTGATAAGCTCGCTGGTGATATCTCCGCTACTTAACCGTTGCTGCTTCTTCGATCGAATCAATTTCCGATCGGGTTCGTCAGCTCTGGTTAACACGATTTTTGGGTTTAAGTTTAGCGTGCTGAGCATCGGCGCAAATTTCGTCGCACTGTTCGCACTATTTTCTAAATTATTATTGTCCTTGCTCTTGTTTAAAAGATTCTTTTGAAGTATCTGAGATATTCTCGTCGGTTTCTTCGCGTTTTGTGGCCTGAACATTCTCAAAGATTTAAGCACCGCTGGGTCGCTCCTCCTCTCTGTAATTATTAAAGGCGCAGCCGCCGTGTATACCGAACCTTTTATCGTCTCCCGTTTATTTTCGTCCATATCGGCAGAGAACAAAGTTATAATGTCGTTACTACTCACGTCAGAACCGCTTGCGTCTTCATTTGTATTCGCATGTCGAACGTTTTCATTAACGAGCATATGAAAATGCGAGACCGATTCGACGGTCAATTTCGAGGGCTTCGAACGCCTCTTATTCGCCTCCTTCACGGGTGCTTTGCTCGGCTTCTTCTTTACTTCTAGCCGGCAGCCGGTGCCGTCTAGGCTGTCCGTTTGACTGTCTGGCGTATTGCTATCGGTATCAGATATCGAGCTGGCTCTATTCCGAAAGTGCTTCGGTTTGCGTTCTCTGCTGTCGTAGTCGCTCTCCGACGATTCTAATCTGTGCATCTTTCTCTGCCTCGCGGTTCTCCGTATCCGCAGAACGCTCCCGCTGTCCGAGTCGGTGGTTGTCGAGTCGTCAATCCTAGTAGTCGACCTCTTGTAACCACCGGCAGGCTGGAAGCTACCAAACTGTTCGGAATTGTCCGAAGGTAGATCGACCCACTGCTCGTATCCCTTCTCGATACCGAAGAAAATATCCTTCGTCTCATCCTCCGAAGGCCAATCTTTGAACTGCGAGTAATCTATGTTCAGATACTTGAGCTCCTTGTTGGTGTTCCTCATCTCCTCTGCGTTCTCCAAGTATCTTTCGCACAAACTGTTCAACTCCTTCCAATCAAGCACCCAGGTTAACATGTGGTAACGTGGACTACTTAAGACGACCGCGAGATCATCGCAGAGCTGCGGCGACAGACCCAGTTTACCCGCGTCTAACACTTGATTCGGCAAGGATTTCTCATCGTAGTTCGCGGAACCCGTAACCGTCTCTCCCTTGATCAGAATCAGAGCGTCGAGCGTTCTCTCGATGTTCTTCGTCGCGTTGTCCTTCCCCTCGGATCTGTTTTTCGACGTGTCATCCTTCGCTTCCGATCTGTTCTTCAAGTCGTCGTTCCCGGTAAATTCTTCCCGGTTGAAACGAAATTCCCCGAGGGTCTTGTTCGAATCCGCCGCTGAGGAGCACCTGTCGACGACGTCTTCTTTCTTCGGTGTTAACAGACTCTTCAGGAGTTGATCCGTACGCTCGAAACTCTTGCTCACTTGCCCGTTCTGGCAATCGATGCTCTTCTTTATACTCGAATCCGACACTTTTCCAGCCTCGTCGTTTTTATTATCCCCCGCGATGTTATTCTCGGCCTTCAAACCCGCGTTCGAGTGATTCTCGACGACTTGCTTCAGTTTCTCGGCGACCTTATCCTCAGCGGACGGACCACCGACCTCTTTAGTCTTCCCGCACGCGACGGCGATCTCCTTGATCCTGTCGTAACAGGCCCTAGTTGGATGAAGAGAGAAAGCCGTCAGCACACACTCCCGAGCGATACCAATGTTACTACCAACGACGTCGGCTAGCTTCAGAAACTGCGTGCTAAGCCGCTTCGCCGTCTCGCGAAATTTCTCCGTGTCGGATTTCGCTTTCTGGCTCTCCAACTCGTTCATGTCTGTCGTCAACGCCCTGATATACAACTCTATCACCAGAGGTTTTATACTGTCGCCGAACTGCAATCGGAAACGAAAATTCACAGTTCTCTCATTAGTCAGAACAATTTTTGAGGAACGAAATTCACCGCAACGATACTTACATGCTTGAGAAGAACAGCGCAAAAAATATAAATGTGCTGAGCGCTCTCGGCGGGCTCGATCAGCTTCCTTATCATCCCCGGCAAGGTGAGCGCGACGTCTTTCAATTTCAAATGCAGCAACGCCCAGGAAGTTAGAATCTGTTCCAAAATGTTCGCGCCCGTTTCCGGCACGGGACGCACCATGCCGGCGGTAACGAGATATTGTGCAACCAATTCGGCAGCTTTTATCGAATTCCTCCAAACACGCGCGGTCCCATACTTGGTAGGTCTTTCACCGCTGAGTCTCTGGACCAACTCCAATCCGTCGCTGAGGTCCATTAATTTTAGCTGAAAAAGAACGATTCTCCATAACCCGAACAACGGCGATAATCGTATGCAAGTGTCGTTGGATGCTTACTTGAGCGAATATATCTTGCGTGCGTTTTAATTTGTACAAGAGAACAATGTAGACGTCGATCATGTAATGAACGTGTTGGGAATCGGAAAGCGAGCGCAGCCGATCGCTCCGTCGGAGGGATCGTACGCAAGCTGCGGCGAGGTTCACCGCTATGTCCTCGCAGCGGTCCTCGCAAAGTATCTTCAGTCTCATCGTCAGCAATTCCCCTTTCTCCAAACAGCAGAATTCTGTCGAGCAACGATCAGAACTTGAACAACTTCGTTAACACCGAGCTATATATTAGGTGAAGTAAAAAGTTCTGAGCGTTTTACTTCACCTAATATTCGGGAGGTTTGGAAGAGACAGTACCTTCTTCATGCTCGGCATCCGGTTGCCCGTTAAGTATACTGTCGAGCGCGGGATGCGTCCATGGATTGTGCACGAGGGCTATCAGGGCAGTGCACCTGGATGCAGCGGGGTGTTGCACCAGGTGAGACGCGCACCTCTGTAACGTTACGCTGAGGTGCGTCTTCGTCGCGGGTGACAACTTTGGCCACTCCCCGCGCAATACCAATTTCAATGTGTGTCTGAAAATCATGTTGAACATTCATTTTCGAATCCGAGGATCGGGTCGTTAGGACGAGGTGCGGGAAAATAATTGGGTCGGGTGAAATATGCGACTGCTTTAAGACTCACTTGTGAGCCCATTCTATGAGAGACTGGGTGGCCTCTGGCGTTGCCCCGGGAATGAAATTGGTGACATGCTCCCAGGCGGACAGAAGTGCATTCACCTTGTCGCCGTACTTCTTTTTGCTGTCACTCAATGTCGCTTCAAGCCCCTGGAACCAGGCAAATCAGCCGTCGATTAAGCGACAATAAAACCGGCTGTTCAAACACTTCTTGGGAAAGGGAATGGCTCGGGATCGGGTAATCGACTCTTTGAACCGCCGTCGTTGCACATTTTCTCATTCGTAATATCCACGGTGGTACAAGTTGCGTTTCCGTAAGGCTTTGAGGGACAGAAATTGAAACGGGCATCGATGATCCAACGCATAAGTATTAATTGCACGGGAAGGCATTTAATCCGTTCGTGAAGCGATACCTTCCACCTTCCTCTGCACGTGCGAAAACAAAACGGAAACGATATTCTCCTATTAAACCGCAAATATTGAGCAAACAGAATGAATTTCCCGGTTATATAGCAGCCGTTCGGGCGGGGATCTTCTTTTTAATTAATTCGAACGATTCGTGAAATCGCGAAAAACGATGATACCGATCGTCCGGCTAATAAGACCGCTGATATCCTTTCGAGATCGATACAGCTCGCCGGCGCACGAGACAATAGGAGATAGAATATGGGATCGTTTATCAAGTTCAATCTGTTCGCTATCAAATTTGAAAGCGAGTAGATACGCGCGTCAGGATTTTCATATGTAGGTCAAACGGATGACTTCAGCGCGCAATAAATGTCGAGAGCTCGAAACGGAGGTAACTCCGTTACTCCGCAAAGGAAATTGTACGTACGAGATACCGGCGGAAAATTTTACGATGACTCACGCAATTGATCAAACGTTTCATAGATCGAGCGAAGGGAACGTTCCTCTTTCGTCCTTCCAGCTAACGCAGTTCTTGTTTCATCGAATAAAAAATTAAGGATCGTCGATGAAAAAGGAACGGTCTCTCGCTAAAAGTGCGTTTAGAAAGTGGTCTAGAGAATTCATATAAATGTCTCGTTGGGAAAAGTCTCGGGGAGAAAAGTTCCAATTGCCAACGAGTTAATGTTAATTCCGAAGACGTGCCCGGCGAGCTCAGCCATCGGTTACTCGGTGAGAACTTTGCGATCTTACTTTTGCATAACTTTCTCCATTTGCAACTGCTGCGGCGAGCGGCCACCGACGCGACCAACACCGAAAACACTTCTTTATTCTCTCCCCCTCTGTCCCTCGTACCTCAACAATTTCATTCGGCCGCGCTTTGTTTCTTAACTTTTATAGGACAACGGAAATTCTTTATCGAGTTTTATTTTCTTTCGATCGAGTTTCAATTCCTCTGTAATATCGTTCTTGTAACGAAGTCGACTATCCGTGACCCTGTAACGATTGTAAAGTGGCAGACATTCGATGCAGCCCGAAAGATTTCCGATATTAACTTTTACGTATCGCGGAATCTCATTTTATACGCGTTTCTGCGAAATTCTGACAATTCCGTATTAAATTGAATTCTGATCTCGGCTCTGTGTCGCGTGACAGTGGTGGTTCGCGTGAGCTTCCCACGGTTCAAGAGTCGTCAGGGGGAAAGGGACGCAAGCTTAATTAGTTTGAGGGATCGTTGTTAGTAGAACTGGCACTCCGGCCGAAAGGATGTGTAAGTAATAAATAAATAAAAAATGAGCAAGTGAACCTGTGTCCTCACCACGCACGACTTTTGGATGTGCGAAGACATTCAGAGTGGTGGTGGAGCTGATCGGCGATACAGCAGCAGTACTAATTAATGTATTCCTTTTGTGGAGAACGCGTGGATAAAGTAAAACGTTCGTTCTTCTTCGATGGTTCGAGCGTAATCCGGCGATCTTCGTCACCGTGTTGCTCTCTTCGGATGACGGCGAGCTGGCAGGGATAGGGGTAGGGCTCGTAGCGGACATCAGCAACCTTCGCAGCTTCAAGGCTCGACCCTAAATAACCGGAAGATCCGCGCGACAATGTCCTCCTACGAGACCAGCCGCCTATCTTCCTTCTTCTCGTTCTCCACGCTTCCCCTTCTCCTCCTCGTTCCTTTTCTCTTTCCCTTTCTCTTCCCGCTGCCTGCTTTCTTCCTCTCTTTCCTCCGCTTGATTTCCGCCAGGTCTTCCTCGGTTCTTCCGCGCCCTAAGCTTCCCTACTGAAACTGTCACCAGAGAGCTACCAACCGGACTCCAATGCCTGCTGCACCGCTACCATCTGCAATTCGACAAATATTTCCAGCTATCAGTAATTTGCATCACGAGTTCATCGAATAAATTATACATACACAATCATCGTGAATCAAAAATAATAGGAAATTTATTATCCATTTATTATATTATATCCATCTTGTTCATCATTTACCCTCGTAATAAAATGTAGAAACAAGTCTAGAGATAAAGTACGAAACCATGTTCAGCGATCGTTGTTTCAAGCCGTGTATGTTTCCTAATCCTTTTCGTGGAAATGGATCTAGTTAATTACTCATACTGAAATTGATAAAAATGTATCGGCGGGATTATTTTCGCAGGGAAACTCGCACGGGCTTTCCGGTCGAATTGACAGCCAATTAGAGCGATAACGCGCGGACCCGATTCCGGGAGGAACGGAAAACAAAAGAGGATTAAACGACAAGAGCCGAAGCTTCCTCCTGATTGTTTGCCATCTCCGACCTGTCCGATCCCCCCTTCCCACGCTCGAAGGAACCGCACGCGTGGGACACACGCTTTTAAAGGTCCCCGGTTTATTCGACGATTTTTCTAATTGCTTCCCGCCGAGCCGATAGAAACGTTGCCTCGATCCATGCAAATTGAACCGCCGTTCTCGATTTCCCTCAGGCTTTGTTATCGCTCTATCTTTTCTCGCGCTCTTCAGAGGACTTACAATAATTCGTTTTCTAGTGCCGGTCGCGGCACACGGTATGCAATTTCTATGATGCAATTCTGTTGGTTAAAAATGCAACAAGAGCACTTCGTGCAAATGTAATATTTCATAAGAAATACTTGGTTTCACGACTCGAGTGTCGACGGTTCCATTTTAAGATTCGAAATACATTTCTCAACTGACGTTAAAGAACAATTGCGAAACCAAGGGAGTTCGACTCGGAGTGTAAATATTCTAAATAGGGTCGAGCAGTGAACGAATTATTCGAAATAAGCGTCGTCATTCCAATTTACGTTTTATATTTATGGACTGGCACCGGAAACGATGCACCTACTTTGTACAGTCATTCGTCCGTGGGGAAGTCCATCGAATTGAAATCGATCCTCGGTAGGAAGAAGAAGCTGCTCTTTTATTCGAGGAGAATAACGACTTTCCTCCCCGCCTTTTTCGTTTCGCGGTGCAAACCGTTTCGCCGCCGAGAGAAATATTTACCTTGTTCCATCGAAAGGAAACTCGATGAAGGAATCGACTTAAAGAAATAAATACATATATACGGATAAAACCATCCGTAAAACCTCTTCGCAGCGTCCACGGACACTGATACAGGAGACAAGTATAGAACACTGGGAGGTTTCGTCGTCGTTTGATTTTTTGTGCTTGCTGCACGTTTCGTTGTATTCGCGTGAAAATAAACCACGGTAATCACAATGTAGTTTCATATTTCCAAGCGAACAGTAATTGCTTTGGAATCCAGTTAAAATCTGCCTCGAGAAACACAGAGGTTGAGTCGCCTATGTAATTTCTATATCTTTGGAACTGAAAAAAATGTTTTAAACAATAGTTATCAGGTTTGTATTATTTCTCACATGCTTCGAAGATCGACTTGATTTCTGAACCTTTCAAGATAATATCGATTATCAATATCGTTTGTCATTCAAGATCCGTCTCCGAGCCTCGTGACTCAGGGTGATTTTAAATCTTGGAACTGTCTCAGCGACTTAACTTGATTTCGTAATCGAAAATATTTTCTGAAAACTAGATACGACTAAAAGCATCGAATATTGCAATAAGTCAGCCGGCAACCTGATCCACGTCGAATGATGGATGGTCTTGATGTTAACATTTTAATACAAGGTTAATTCCTCTTGAAGGCTTGCGCAAGGTTCGTGACGACTAACTATTATTCTTGGTTGAACGTCTTCCGTACGAAACTAGAGCCTGGGGTAGAGCAGAGCAGACCAAGAGTTATCTATCGATTACACGGTTCTGCTGCGTCTACATTGTACCGAGCTTTATTCCGAGCTACGCGTTACTTCTCACGTGACTGGCCTAGCAAATTATCCCTTGCAACTTTATTCCGCGTTCCGCGCAAAGGGAGCAAGAGCCTCGGAATTTTGCCAAGTAGAAGCCTCGATGAACGTTCATCGTCGATTAATAGACTGAACGGACGTCAAGCCCTCGGCATTAGACCTGATTTTTAGAAAAATTGTATGGAACGCAAATTCCAATGCGAACCGCAGGTATTTCATTTTACTTGGAACAGATGAGATGGGAGGAAGTGAGTGAGAGAGAAGAAAAAAAAAAGAAAGCCTAGTCATTTGCATGGCAACGTGGCAACCGAATGCCTTTAAAATTGCTTACCACGTTTATTAACGTGAAACCCCGTTCCTAGATCTCTTCTTTTATTACCTAACTGCTTAGGAAATCGCAGAAGTACTTGTGAAAATAAACTGCGACAACCTACGAAACCATGTAAAGCTCCATAAACCAAGCCCTTTCCCTCTGATCCTTGCGTCTGGGGTTTAAGTTTTTTCGGCTAATCGGCATGCCTGGGAGAGATATCTTAACGGAATTTAAAGCTACTTCAATAGAGCCTTTCTTCAAAGTCTTATCCAAATCCGGATGCAACCAAATACACCGTTTTTAAAACACCGTAATTACTGTCGAGATAATTTCAAGAATTTAATAAGAAAAGTATAATAAAAAGATATTTACTGTATCTAGCGGTCAGAAGAGAAGAACTTAAGACGAAAAAACTCCTTTAATAGCTCCTAAAATTCAGGATAATGTTATCTTAACGTGATATCGAATAAATGTTAACATTTTAATGCTTTATTTTTACTTAAGGTCTCAAGCTGAAACAGGAATGATAAGCTGAGAAAGATTCGAATTTTTCCTCCGGCGCGTCACACGTTTTCAAACGATCTTTGTACTCGATCAATGCTCAACCATTGGAACGCTGTAAAGTACATTTGGGTACTTATATTCCGAGAAGTTCGCCGAGCGAAAAGAAAACAACCAACAAATTGAAACGGTTGATAATTGAGGAAGAGGGGAAAAGGGAGGCCGAAATTACGTGAACTATATATTCCAGGACCAAGCGGAAAGTCGTTAAAAAAGCTATACCCTATTCTTTTTTTTTCATTTCAACAAAAGACCACCTGTTGCCACGTAACAGCTGATGCATCGACATAGGATCAGCCGCACGTTTCATTAAACGGATTTTTCCTGCTAGTTTTCATCGGTACCGCGTTTACCAAGGACGACCATATCGTTCGTATTTCCTCCGGCGACGTTCCCAGTTCGTTATGTAAAAGATTCCCATCGGTAAAACAACATAATTCTCCTAAAAAACATGTTGGAAAGTAAGAATGATCATACACAAATGAGTAGTTTGATTCTGGACTCAGTCGACGGTGTTGTAACACGTTCACGTGGGCCTAAGTATAGCGAAGATAGATGGAAAGAGAAAAGGTGAGACACTTTTATCTACACGTGCGAAGTGAGCCCAGAATCCAATAAGCGTTTCGTTCGCATAGCGTGCGAAGAAAACGAATTTACGGAAAGAAGATTCAGGCCTGAACCGGTCAACCGTCCCGTGTTTTCGCGTGTGGCACGCGACCCGTAACAAAGATCCAGTGCCGAAGATAACGTGGAATACTTACTACTTTTCCGGACGGACTAATGCGCGTACCTAGGCTACAAAGCGGTGGAGGATAAACGCGTACCCGCTTTGCCGAAGCGTGTTAACCCATTTTCTAGGAGACCCGAAAGTTCCGCGGGACGCCTTTAATCTTACCGGGACGCGCGCTCCCCTTGTTTATTTTACAAATCGCTCGATACGATTTTTTATGCACCGCATAGCGTACCTCGTCGTCTTCCTCGAGCTCTTCGCTTGAACAAGGTGAAAATTAATACGTAGCAAGTTTGTATCAAAGGAAGGAATTCCGATGAAAATTCTTGGCTCAGTTAAATTCGTTCGTATCATAAATTAATAGATAACTTTAGTTTACATAGATTTGTACACTTAGAAAATACTGTTATCGGAAATAGCCTCAGGGGTTTAGTTAATTAACAATGTTTCACGGTAGATCAGAGAACAACTATTTACAAAGCGATTTTATTCGAAACTTATTTTCTAATATTTATTTAAAAATTCAGTTACGTTCCTCTCTTTTCTCTCCGTAAAAAAATTTCATTTATGTCTGGTTCGCACCCGGTGGGGAAGACCGAGGAAGAAATTTCTGGTATCCGGTCGAGCGAACCTAAGCGAGCCTACGTTTAACCCCGAAGTACTACGAGTACCTTCTTCTGCTCGTTTATCCAAGATTAGACGATCGCGGCCGGTAACGAGCTTCCGAGGCCCCGAGACTAAACGCATTATTCGAGAGCTGAAAAGTGCTCGGATCCACCTCCTGTTTTCTCCCGAGTTCCGACTTGTGTTCCGGCTCGAATCAACTTTTCCAGCTGCCCGCGTGAGGACGACCTTTCCCCGTTATCGGTAGCCGAGGAACTTGGGAAAGAATACTGTAGCCAGAGATCGCGGGAGAGACTCGAGTTACATCAAAGAACCTCGCGTCTCGCAGAGACGACGCGAGAGCGCAATTAAGTATAGAGGGGGGTCGTCGGCGAGAACCTCTACTAATAACGAATGTACCGTTGAAAAGGTTTTGAATTTTAAACACGGGCACACGCGATGCCTCACAGGTTGTGCATTAGGCGGCGGCGGGACACGTACGATATGTAGGGTAGCACGCGAACCGAGAAAAATTGATGAAATAAACCGTGGTTGAAAGCGAAGACGTTGCGTCGTTATTCCACGGACGCGCAGCAGCTGGAAAATGTTTGCCCGTAACCGGGAGAAAAACTAAATGAGCGTTGGGTGCCTCTCCAATTACACCGTGTTCGTTGATGGTTTAGCAAACAATTTCCAGCAGAAATAGCAAATGAAACGAAAAATCTCGGCGCGGTAATCGCCATCGGCCCAGGGAAAAACCCAATAAAGAGCAAAATAACTCGCCGTTGTGCCGGTTACACTGGTACGAGACAAAACTACGGATTTACGTGTTCGTCTGAAACGAAAAACTCGCGGTTAGAGAGGATTTAATTAAATTCCGCGCTAAGAATACAAACGCGATACCGGCGAAATTTCAATTTTGCTTATGCGTCTTTGTCAGAGCGGTGTTCCTGCCCGTGCAAGAAATAGACGACGGGTCTCTTTATTTTTTATAGACCGCTCCGTTTCCAAGAATAAGAAGAAGCCACGTCGACTTCCCGCTGTCTTCTTTAAACCTTAAACGAAACCCTGGAATTAGATTTCCATTCCGGCGAGAAACTTGAATCCCGGTCGAGAAACTTCACGATATCAGCGTCGTGTTACCGTTCAAAAGAATTTGTCGGAGAATAATTAAGAAACGCGTTCCCCGGGGCACCCGCTGCTGCTGGCTTCTCCGCGCCCCTCACGCATCCATAATTTTCTCTCATACCATTCGAATACATAAGAGTAACTGATCCAGGTAAATCGATTCGCTCGTGAAATTTTCAGAATCGAATTCCCGTTCCCATCTCAATTTCCCTGGGTAGTTAAACCGGCTCTGGAGGAAAAATATATTAAAAACCCTTGAAATGCGGTGCTATTAGTAAAATGCGAAGCTCTGCTACGCGGGCGTCGATGCGAACTTTATCGAACTCATGAGTAATCGATATTATTATGCAATCGAAGCATCGCGTTTCTTTGATAATGAGTCCGAAAAATTCTCGAAAAATAATCAAGCATCATTTCTGTTTTTCTAAAAATCGTAATAGTACCGATGAAATGCAGTTTGAGACCTTGGCCTTTAATCTTGCTTTTACTCTTCGATTTCACCCGTACGTAACGCGAACCAAAATTAACGCCGATACGCGCGTGCCGTTATTTTCAGTACGGTAGAGAACCGAGTGCGTCTACCCTCTTCTAGAAGCAGGTGGATCGAGCCGGGAACAAAGTGGTTGACCGTCAAAAGACGCGATGCATCATCCCCTTTAAGCTTATGGCGAGGCTAAACGAGCGGCAGCACCCATGGTCGTAGGGTACTGGCTGTGTCGGGTACGAGGGGTTAAATAAAAACCAGAACGACGGAAGTATATTCCGGGATGACCTGCGCACTTTTAACCGATCGGTCTACGCCGGTTTAACAGCCAGAATAATCTCTGCTCCCTAAACTAAATTAAACCGCAGATTTAACGCAATTAGAGGGAAATTGTATCTGTAGAAATGAGAAATGCTGCGTATAACTTGTACGGATACTCGGAATATCAGAGGTTAAACACGTGATTCAATGCCTCTGATTAATAAATGAATCGTACCGACCGAGGAACTACAATCTGCTTTACTACTACAATCTACTCATTATTACTACATTAAGAATCGCTATATCTTAAATTCTACATCGATTTTTCAACAATGTAATGCATACGTTAATAACTTTAACGGCGACTTAAAGAAGCTCTGATTAATAAATGAATGGAAACGAATCTCGACGCTTTCTATAGTTTCCAAACTTTAAAAATAGTACAGAGTAAAGAACTACAGTCAAGCTTAAGCGTGCTTGTATATTAAATTGTGCTTCGATAGATTAATACTTGATAAATGTTGTGTTAAGGAACGAGCCTGTGAATAGCCGATTAATTCTAAAGATTCGATTCAGTTTTTATCCCCGTCGGTTTATGTACCACCGCCTACGCTCGTTTAGTATCGCTCGGCCACCGTTATTATTGCACGTGCCTCGACAGCAAGAAATCGGCGTTTGACCGTTGCTAGCCGCCACTCTTAATGACTTTCATAAATAAACGATGCGTTATTGTCCCAAGCCTAAATAGAATTTTCCTTGGTCATACATGCAACCGGGCGGTATTCGGCAGCTACGCGAATTTTCCTCGGCACGACGCAAAGTGGTCGCGAAAACCAATTTCGGGCCATCGATGTTCAGGGCATAATTTTGTTTCGCGGTTAATTGCAACCAAGATTATAGAAAATGAAAGAGTACGTACAGGTAAAATCGTTTATAGACAGAGCGATCCGCGTTCGAGCAGAAAATTCGAATTAAATCATGGAATTTAGCGCGAGTTGATGCGAGTACAGAAAGTTAAAACGCGCACAGCGAGGAGACATAAACGGAATGAAATATTAAACAGAAGTAGGCGACGACGTGGTACAAAAAGTAATATCGACCCATCTTAAAATGTTTCATCAGAAACTATCTCGATTAAAATATCATATCAAACTACATGAAATAATTAATTTGCATAATCGAATCATCAGATTCAATTGATCATAAAAAATCGTTAAATAAATATAATCGATTTTCGATCAAACCACCGCAAACTATAGTTTGTTATGCTTTCACATTCTCTAACGCGCTTTATGAAAAAGGGACGTGCGTGTCTGACGGCAGGGAAGAACGCGGAAGGTAGTAGTAGTAGCCACCCTCGCCTTCGCCCAGAGACCCAAAACATTTCGTGCACCCTACATACCGTAGCCCCCCTACAGCTCGAACCCTCACCCGTAATTCAGCTGGAAACACATGGCGTCATCGTGCTGGCACGAGCATATGTATCTACGTAATCGGCATCGACGCCCGGTGGAAGCAGCACACCAAGCTAAAAATCATCCACGCCACCGATAATTATTCTCCTCCGACCTTATTTTTCATACCCGGCAAACATTCGCTCCACGTTTTCCTTCAATCCATTTATATCGTATCAATCGTTTAAACTGGAAAAATGAACGCTTCGTTAAACAATTTTCTTCCATGCTTAATTACTGTTATATAAAACACGTGTATTTCGTTGTACGTATGAAACGCTGTTACGCGTTATTAAATCGTTTTACAACAATTATTTTGCGAAACTCCGCGGTTATTTGAATGTCGAAATGTTTGCCAGTCTCGTCGCGTGAGATTCGACGGTGGTAGCGGGAGAGCAGCAGCAGCAGCAGCAGTTGTACTGCACGGATGACTCGTCGTTTATGTTTTCTACGTGCCCGTCAGCAACTTTACTCGTTGCCTACAGTTTATAAGGGATTAGATCGCTATCGAGATTACGAGCTTACGCGTCCCTTCCGTGCCGTACCCACGGGCGCGTGTCCCTTTTACGATCCCCGGTTCCCTGCAGCTTGGAAAACGTAAAAATACGTGAGTTCTTATGAACCAAATTACGATGGAAACTATAGACGACACGCGTTTGAAACGCTGCAAAGAAATTCTCGTCGTACTTCAATTATTCCTCGCACTATCCGACACGAAAAAATATCACCTAAGTCTTTAAAATGTGATTTGCCTCTCAAGAGTACCGCTTGCTCTTTTTCTCTTCTTTTAGAATAATGTATCGAACTGGGATACGTGCCAATTGCAGCTTCTAACGACGCGAGAGGAAAGAAAATTTCTGGGACGAGGCAGAAAGGATCAAAGCACGTATGTAGAATATACGTACGTATATAAGGAGGGAAGAAGAAGCTCATCCGGACGTGTACTCTTTTGTCTGTTACTTTCTCCCTACGTCGGGTATCATGAGAAAACCCTTGTATCGGAACAGGAATGAAAAAAGTGTTAATTCTAATGGAACTCGTTTAGGGTTCCCTTGGAATATGATAAATGTCTGTTTAATTTTCTGAAAAGCATCTGAATTTCGAGCAGCTCGGTACGTTTCCCAGGAAACGTATGGATTTAGCTTGAGTAGAGCTTTTCAAGAGGTAATGCCGGCAGTAATGCGTTTCGAGTAGAAGCGCAAGCTGGCGGAAAGAAAGTTTTCCTGAATTCGCGAGATACGTAAAATATGTAAGTTACCGGGCTGGGTAAAGGATGCTGTTGAGTGGCCATTATGTATAGAGTCGGGGAATGAGCGAAGCCGCGAGGATAGTAATCGATGGATCCCACTTACGATATCGAAGTTAAATAATCGATGCGCCTATCGACTGAAACGAGCCGAAGATAAAGCGGTCCCGGAGGATCCCGTAGTAGGGCATGCATTAAAGACCGTTAAGAATAAGAAACGAGTTACCGTGAAATAATCATTGACGGTCGTTTAATCCGCGGAATTGTCGATCAAAGTAATCCCGGGATTGAGAGATCCCGTGGGAATTAGACGGCTCCGCGGAGAGTCGAGAGAGCGGGGTATCATTCTCGTTGAAACGTTTCGTTGATAAGAAGACTCCTCATCGCAGCGAACGCCGCATCCGTCTGTTCGCGGCTTATTTTATATGCGGCGGCTCCGAAACGAGTTTTCGTGTAATTCATAAACCGTTTTCCTTGCCCGAGTACCTTTTCAACCGAGCCACGGATGATTCATGCAAGTTTGTATAGTGGCGATCCCGCTTATAAATATTCAGAGGCGTACATGCGAACAGACGGAGTTTGAAAAATTCAGGAAACCTACCGGTTAGGAATTTCCTCTACCTTGAAAACTGTCACTTAACGCGGACCCCATTTGCATCAGAGATGCTACTCAAAAATCACTGAACGTGATTCTTCACGATCACGATCCGTGACTATCAGAAGAGTCTTTCCAAACGTATTCCACATTAATATTACGCAATGATAAAAATCTGTGATTACATTACTTTTACTTTGAACGAAAAAATTATTCGCTTTCTTATCATCTGCTATCTTGATGCTATTTCTACCGAAGGCGTCGAAAGATATCTTTTGACATTTCCTTTTAATATTGTAATCATTAGTTTAATCGGTTTTCCTCAATCGCATTTGTATATTTAATTAATTAACATGTGCTATAGCATCAAGCTCATCTTCCTTTTCGTTCAATCGCTAATTACTTTTCAGCCATTAAAGAGTTTAATCATATTCATTGAAAATTATATTTAGGAGCGCATTCTCTAAATTATTTAAAATTTATTAACAGATGAGATTCATTTTCAAGTTGTATTTACAGTGAGTCACCGATGACTGATACAACATGTTACATAATTTAACTTTCCTTAATTTAATAGTTATCATGGGAAAGGAGAAAGATTTATTTGAGTTTACTTACGATAGAAATAGTGTTAAATGTGCTAATATCAGACAGAAGTAGAGATAGTTAAATATGCCAATTTGGGATTCCGAAATAATTAGGAGCAATCAGGGAAATTACGAGTCACCACTGGGAATGAACACGATCGGATCGCTGGCGATCCAAAAGTAACAGTTCTAGCCATTACTAATTTACATGCATAGTTAGATCAATCCGAGGACTTCGAGAACCATAAATCGGAGATTCTGGAAATATCGTCCGGATCGATTATCGTAAGCCGATTAATAATTTTGAGAACGCGTCCGCCGGAGGCTCTCGCATTCTCATCACGATGAAAAATATCGACGTGTGACGCGAGCGGAAATAGTTTCGCCCGGAACGGGTTCGACCGTACCAATAGGGAGTTACAGATGAAATTCGTGTCAAATAAATCACATTAAATTTCTGGGTATAATTAAACTGTCGCGTTGCTCCTCCCGCTCTCATTTTCCCGCAACGTGGATATACTAATTACGGATCTGTGCGTGCCGCACAGCTTCTCTACCCGGCTTCGAATAATGCTACGCGTTTTCAGATATCTATAACCGAAAAGTTAATGAACAAGTACTACCTATCGCCGCCGAGATACGCGTGTTTATCCGACTAAATGAGTAGTCGGCTTTAATAGTCGTCAAACAATTTGGCCCTCTCACCGGAAGCCGAAGATCTCATCTCGTTCCTTAGAATTCCGTGTGCACGTGACACCGACCAAACAGTTTCCTTGTCTTCAAGGAACGGTAGGTCCTTTCTTGGAATCATTTCTGTCCCGCAGTTGTATTAACGCTCGACCCAAGGAAATACACGTGGAATCACGTTTTAGCAAACCTGATTCGTATCTGATCTTCCTAGCATCCTACAAAAAAATGGTATCCTTTGATTCAACATTAAAGAAGTTATTCCAATCCTAAAAAGAGTGCTAATACATTTTATTACTAACTACCTACTTACTCCAAATCCCAATGACCCTATCCCTAACTCCAATTCATCCTGTCAACTCTACCTTGCCCACTACGTCATTTTGTAATCTTATCCTCAGATCACTAACCCTTCATAGTTCATAATTCTCAGAGTATATACATGTTTGCCGAACAGCCTCGAGAGAGACTTTTTTTTGCATTCTGTACCGCGCTATCGAGATTACTGCAACGCGCC
>SHCU01000074.1:289729-319105 GCA_004307685.1 Ceratina australensis | reverse complement strand
CGATGATGCGCCGCTGTGTGATTCAAACTGGCAGTCTCCAATTGCGCTGTACAAATAAAGGAACATCATTACTATGTCTTATCATGACGGATCTATTACCTCGATCTCCTCGATCGCGTCTTTGATCACAGGCGCGATTCTCTGTCTGGTTTCCGGCTTCAAGCGTGGTCGATCCTCGATCCTGCACGAAGCCCTGACAAATCCCTCCGTTTCCACATCCTCCGTAACACTCTCGTCCTACATTGTTCAAGATACTATAGCGACCGACTCTATCGTGTCTCTCTCTCTATTTAAGATCACGCGGCATCGATTACCTCGACCGTATCTTCGATCCGTACGAAGGATCGGTCTTTCGTAGCCTCGGGCTGACAGCGAGTAGTCCGTCTGCTCTCCGGTTTCGGTCTCGGCTCGATCTTGCACGATCTCACTGATATCAACCCTTTGTCCTCGACCTTATCAAAGATTCGCGACGTTTTATTATACGAACATAAATAGTCTCTCTGTCAAGGAGAGTTCTGGATATTTGGGAGATGGACTTCTTTATGTTTCAATTTTTAGTTCAAATAATTCTATACGTATGAGATCTGACAAACTCTATGTCCCAAATGTCCCGAGCTTCCCCCTGAGGACCTCATTTAGTTCTCGTTATCAAATGTACTTAATAGATGAGTCGTAATTAATATGCGAAGCTAAAATTGTACGCGGAAGCGAGTAAAAGGGAATCGGGGCTCCTTCGTGTACCTCTGTCGGAACGTCTTTGTTAATCGAGGCGAGGATCTTTTGCTCGGTTTCCTGTTTCGGCCTCGACCGATCCTCGAGGTTGCACGCGCGCCTAATCGGGCCCGGTATCTCATAGCCGACCTTCTCCCGGCACCCGTAAACGCCAATGCTGATCTTCGCCCTGGGCTGCACGCCCTGGAAACTCTTATCCTGCTTCGTCCGGTCGATCAAACGCCTCCTCTCGACCGGGTTCAAGTTCAGCTGCTCGATTATCGCGCGGATGTTCGACGATATGCTCACCTCGCGATGCGACACCACCATGATTACGAGGTTTCTCTTAGCGATCGGGATCGTCGCTGTCGGAGCGATTTCGAACCGATCTCATAGGACGTTCTCTGTAATTTCATCGCAGATCGCTTGACACTTTCCCGCCGGGATGATAAGAAGCGATTTCGTTTGTTAAAACAGACACGGAACAATCGGGCTCGTTCTTAATTGCACGTTAACGATCGCGCCTAGTTTTCGCACTTAGCGTATTCGCTTTTCTCAGGATTTCACGGAGCTCGTCCTCCTTTCGTCTAAAGGCCTCGGGGACCGTTTTCCCACGCGACCTTCTATATTCAAAACGACGCGGTTTTCGTGCCAGGTACCCAGATTATCCAGCTAACGTAGAATCCATCATAGTAACATTAAAATCAAAGAAATTCCTTTCTGTAAAAATCTAATCCCTCGGTGTGAAAGAAAAACTGGAGACAGCAAATTTAATGAGAAAACGAAACCTATGAAGGAGCTTATGAAGCATACAATTCTTCTTGTTTCGACATTATTTTACGCGATGCCTAGTCAGTAGATTAGACTTGAGAGTATTCCTTTCTGCGAGATTCAGGCCAAAGACGTGGCCACGTCGCGACCGGCGCCCACGGTGTTTACCCAACACCTTTCCTACCGAGTCACGACATTAAGCGAAGCGCGAACACGTTTCCATGGCGAATTATCTTTACATAGATTGAAAACCAGCCGAGATCAAAGTTCTAATTACTAAACTCGTTCGTATATTTCTATAAATATCACGGTTCGGTTTTCAACACCGTCCGCGATCGATCCGTATTGCGAAACCAGCGGCGTACGTTTTCTTCGGGTCACACCTTTTCGCCACCTGCACACGAGATCTGTCCACCGATTGCATTCCAACCGGATACGCGGCGAGCCCGACGGAAATTGCGGAATATAATAATACAATAATTTTCCAAAGGAGAAGAGAAAGTGACGTGAAAACTCGGGCCCGGTTGCGCAATAAAAACGCGACCGGTCAGAGTCACTGTTACCACGGTGTAAACGAATAATCAGCTGAGACACCTTTTTCTGTACCGATGAATCAGCCTCGCGTCTGCTGACCCGATATGGAAGATCGACTGAAACTTTTGGAACCACTATGTTAGTTGACTCTATTTAATATAACGAGTAAAAATCCTTCTTAAAAAGCGAATGTCCGGATTTGGTAGACTTGTTACGAGAGCGTAACGAGGCTTGTTTTACCTTGAAGAAATTGCACGCCCTAACGCGACAGCACGCAACGTGTACAGGGGAAGCCGGCTACCGTTTTAGGGAGAGCGCGATGAATCAAGCCAAGCCAAGCTTGTCGCACCTCGCGTAGCCAAGGGGATTATCGATCAAACTATCACGATTATTTAACCCTTTGCACTCGATAGGTGACTCTCAGTCACCATCTGTTTTATAAAATAATTGTTATATAAGTAAATAATTACTGCTTCAGTATGTTATTGATTGAACTAAACTTATTATAAAATTCATGTATATATTATTTGAAAAAATGTCGAAAGGAAAAGATTATTGATAATTTTAATACATTAATTTGCATGTAAGAAATTCACGAAATATTTGTGGAAAAATTCTTCGAGTGCAAAGGATTAACAGCAGAATGAAACCTGAAGAGCAAAACTGAACACACACTAACCAGAGAAAACAACCACGTTAACCAGATTGTAGATCTTTACACAAATAAAATTGCATGTGAACTTCTCTTTTACAAATATCACAACTTGTATTTTACATTTGCTGTTTTGTGTTTGTTCACGTATCACTGCACACCGTGTCTTTTTCAATTGAAATTCTCGTAAATGCATAAACGCCCGGGATAAAGTTATCACGTTGGCCGGGAGCCCTTTTCTCGTCGATCACAGAGAGATTAGATCGACTGGCATTGATGTATCAACGCTCCAGATCTGAGGGCTGATCGCGGGCCGATCCATCAGCGATTCTGTCGTACCTGGCAGCCCCCTGGCAGCTGGCCAGGGTCCGCCGCGTATCTTACTGTGCCATCATTCTCAATTCGCTTTATCGCTCGCCCGCTCGCCCACCGTTACTTCTCCTCACGCGATCTGTAGTTTCGCTTTTTCAAAACTGGTTCCACAGCCTCCTTATCCCGTTGACATTAAAAAATAGATAAGGATCGAGTTGCCGAGAAAATTTTGATAATTCCGTGGAAACTGAAAGTAGAATCGAACCGGTATCACGGATCATTTTGCAATAGTTGTATTTAATTAGCTCGGTTTTCCTTTCTACCGGATGATTCAACCTCGGCGAAAGAATTCGGTTTACAATCACCGCGGAAGCTCTCTCGATCACTCTTCCCGATTCTCTTAGACGCGAGCCTTGTTTAAACTATGATTAGCGATAGTGATCGAGTACTCGCGAGGTTCAAGCGTTAACAGGATGTTGGAAATCTGGCACGCTACACACGAGCTCGCGTTTCCGTGGCATTGTCACGCGACACAGGGAAGGGGAAAAAAATATACGGAAAGAGAGAGAGAAAATCGGTAGGGAGGCAGGTAGGGAGGTACGTAGAAAATGAACCGTGGCTCGCGTGAAAACGCATCGAGAGCGTGATTTCACTGCGGAATCTCGTTCTACAAAATTGCCCCCTATCACGTGCGTCGCGTCGCTTCGCTGCGAACCGATAATGAACCACGATTAGCGATCTCGCGTTTTGTTCTTTGCCTTCATGACGCATTCCGTTGTTCCAACATGGGCCACGGTGCCAGATATCAATGTTATCGTATAAAAGAAAGTCTAAAACAGTGTTTCCCAACCTTTTTTATGCCGTGCCTGATCCTTTCTAATATCCCTATACTAAAAAATTAATTAATTGAAGAAATTAATTAAAGAAAGAAATGATAAAAGAAAAGTTAATAAAATTAATTAATTGTCCACTGAAGAAATTTACATGAGCCTTAGAAAGAAATTACTACGAAATTGTTAAGGAAACACAGTGAGTCAATTTTACAAATATATGATGGAGAACTAAAATGCAGGTACTAAATAATTTTAATGAAAATCTACTCTTTCTTAATAATCAAATAGTCCTACATTGGGAAGCACTGGCGTAGAACGAGTCAGGTGGTCGGTCTATCAAAGTTAACATCGATATACACTCAAGTCGTTGAGTGATCGAACTAGAGATATAATAAGTGTTTCAATTTCTGTGCGCGATACAATTTCTACTGCCATAAGATTGACACACAAAATTGTAGGAAGAACGGCAGTGAGAAATTCTGATCTGAATGGAAAATGGAAGATTTACCGCGCGAGCTGTCAGATTTACGACAGGCATTTAGACATGGAGATTGGAGTTGGATTGGGAAAAAGAGGAATAAGGGATGCGATTGGTAGATTTTCTACTGACCTCAGTCACGCGTCGAGAACTCGTTACGAGCGAAGGAGAGCTCGGGGCCAGAACAGTGTCCTGCCGCACCGTTTTAAACCGAAGCCTAGTTCTCACGAGGTTTCTGGTGTTTCGTCAGTCGCGGCTAATTGCGACCCCCCTGGATCTCAAACGGCCAGACGCTTTTCCTTTCCATCCGTGCCCGTGAAATCTCGGCAACGACGACGTGTACAAACGACGTTAGGCGCAGTTTTAATGCGTGAAACTTTGAGTCGGTACTTTTTATTATAAGAAAGAAAGTGATCGATTAAATGCAAACGCGATCGTTTTATAAATGCACAATGGTTTCACCTGTCAGATAGTTTCGAAAGCTGGAACGAAGTGGCCGAAATGAAACGGCGGTAACGCGAGAGATGAAAAATCGTCTAACCAGCTCTGCGTTTCAACCTCTGCCCCGAGAGTAAAAGCAGTGGCCGTCTCATTTTTCACCGGTCGAAGTTACTTTCAAACGAGCCGACACGTGACAATTTGCTCCGTCACTATTTTTATGTAAGGACTATCAAATCGAATTTCTGCATATCGACTTTCACTTTCATCGAAATGAAAAATGAATTCCAGCGTTCAGGCATCCGACTGTTCGAACGGTTTTTCTTACGGTTCTCGCGAGAAAATCTGTGCGAACGTCGAAGAAACCGTATTCTCCTTATAAATATTTAGCTCGCGAGTCGGGCGAACATCGCACGAAACACGGAGTCAACGACACGGGTGTAACACGAACGTAACGTAACCGCTGTTCGCTAAACAAATAGCAATTGCTAATTCTAGCAGTCGATTTCGTCGACCCGGAAGGGGGAAACGTTTCGCGGGCAGTCGAGCAAGAATCCAGCAAACGTCTTTGTACAATCTTTCTAACCATCTGTACGCGATCCCCATTTATGATCCTTAGAAAATTGAACCTGAGCGAGATGACACGGAAAGATACCGAAACGTTGAATTAGACGAGCACGACAAAACTGTTACAAAATTGTAACAAAAAAAAAGAACGAGGCGGGAGGAAGAGAGCTCGTTCCGTCGAGTGCGTGTGCGTTTACTGAACCGAAAGAGGAAGTACGAGCGGAGGAAGCATGCTAATTTCCATCGTGCCGACATCGAGAGTTCGTTTGATCCATCTGCCTCGGAATTGGCCGATCGATCCGGTCTGATTGCAGAAGTTTTACACCCTCGTGGGAATGCAATTGTCTTTATCAGCTTTCTAAATGGCCGGAACAAAAATTATCTTTAAATCGAAATCATTCATAAAATGTCGAGATTCTGTTTTACATCGTTTCAATTATAAACTCGTAACGAGAATTATAAATGAATGGTAGTTAGTTGCATAAACTGAATACATAGTAGGTTCATCGTTAACATCTATGATTAAACCCGTTGTTTTAATTATTGAATGGCGGAAGAATCGCGTGGACGAGCCCGAAAGAAAGTCTGCCGATTTCCTAGTTACACAGTTCCCGCTTCTTATCATCCTCGATTACGTGTTTCAATAAATAAAATAGCCGGTGATTGCGTAGCGGGTACTTATCCGAGTACCGGTTTCTGTTCAAAAAGAATGCTATCTAAATCGGCTATAAAGTTTATCGGAGAGTCACCTTTAAATTAAATCCTGATCGATTAAAGATATAATGCTGTAAGTACCGAAGGCACTAATCAGATTATTTTCATAGATGAAACGCACGATTCAAGGTTGGATATTAACATGCACTGTAATCGCACATTGGATATATCCACCGAGATGCAAATTATTTGTTTCACTGCCCGGTCACCGATTATTTCGAGGCGTAACAGCCTCGCCGATTTGGAATCACCGTGATACGGTCGGGAGGGTCTCGCGCGAATCGTTCGGCCGAGGTAAACGCAGGATTCGAACTGAACCGCCTCGACCTTCGCGTCCGGCACTGATCGATCGGAAAGTAGGCGAGGGAAGCCCTTTCACGCGAAGCCAGAAACGACGGCGAGGCGTAGGAAAGGCGCGTGTCGCGCCCGCGGGAAACGCTTTGTAACTGCTGTGCCGCTCGGCTCGTGCTCTGCCCGAGACTCTTCCTCCTCTGCCCGGTGCACTACTCGGTGACTTTCGTCCCTGGTAGAAGTGGAAATGCCGGTCGTTCGAGTAGGCACAGGTGACAGGGACGTGATCGCCCGATCGAGCGCCCACAATCGGTAATGATAAAAAAGACATGAGCTTCTTAATCAGGGTCGTAATTAATTATTTCTGAATAAATCGGAGCGAACATCGATTTCTAAGTCGGAGAATGAGAGCCGTCTTTGTTGCGTTATCAGGAATAGAATGATCGATGGTTTCATCTATTGGATTAGAGAAATTAATTTCGTCTTTGTTGAGACACGACGTCGAGGATTTTTCAATTGCAAACGTAATCGACGATTTCTAATTGACGAGTCTCGATTTATGCGTCGGAATAAGGAAATTAGTTTTGTCTCTATCGAGACACGTCGCTGAGGACTAATGACCCCCGGAGAGTAGGATGCACGACGAGATCTACGAGGAATCGGACAGGCGAACGCGGTAACGGTGTTACCAATCTTTCTGCTGCTTGCCAGCTGTTCGAGCACCCATGATTCTCTCCCTACCATCCTGTTACCTAGACATTCACTTCGACCCGACAAAACGTTTCGACACCGCGAGAACGCGTGTATACATGTATATATGCATGCACTTTTTCGCGGGTAACAACGCCGGGCTTGCTTTCTAAAACGGTGTGCGCGCGTTCACACTCGATCGGGCGACGACGTCGTTACATTTTCCTCGCCGCCGACTGACCTATCGTAGACCGTTCCCTTTCTCGTTGCTGCCACTTTCATAAACGTTAATAAATAAAATTGTTGCTATCCTTATAGATCTCGTACACGTCGCAATCTCTGGGCTTATGTAAGCTGCAGCGTTTAGCAACGAGCATAACGAAGCTCGAGAAACAGGAAATTCTGGAAACAGTAGTGGCTAGGCTGCACGCCTACGAAAGACAAAGAGTTCCATCGTTTCTTTCCCTTTTACGACGTCGATAAGAAGACCCACGTATAAGATATTGCGTAAACCTGTTGCGTCGGTGAAACCACCGTGAATTTCGGAATATCCTGCGATCGTGACGAGCTTCCCTGACAGCTCGACCGGTGATAGGAATTATTTTCGAAAAGTAGGTAGTCCGGGCTCGAAAATTCAGACCGCGGACCAGCTGAGACGTACACAGCTTTTGTTACGCGGCGGACTGTTCGATGAGGTAACGGTACCGTGGTCCTCCGACGATTTCTAAGGATTCCATCGGCCTTGCCGCTCCGCTCCGAAGGCGACGCATTACAATAAATGCCAGGCAAATACCAAACTGGCTTACTCGGCTCGCAAATGCCAAAAGCGGTGATCCGTTCGGTTTTCTACGCGAGCAACAGAATGAATTCTCGTACGTCATAGCAGCTATTAAACTTCATCGATCATAGTTCACCTTTTGATTTTTGAACCTTGAGATTTTATCATCAGGGTGGAAGTGAATGACAAATGATCTCTGTTACCGCAATGTCATTTCAAAATAAAGTTATGTTAATAATTATCTACCAAGACGTAGGACGACATTGAAAATTCTCAACAGAGAATCGTTAGGTAAGGATTGCTAGGATTTGGGTCTCGGAAAGGTTTTTGAAGGGTGCATGAAATCCTCGGAGCAGGTAGTCGAACCCAAACAGTCGGGGGTCTGAGCGTGCGGCTCTAACTCTACTCTATCTCTGCAGTGGAAACGGAACTTCTATGATCAGACGCGGTTACTACAGTATTGCCGACGACGACTACGAGCACGTTCACTGCGGTCTGCCTTACCACAGACGACCGAAGCTACTAGCTCGTATATTACCGACTACTCTACTGCGAGCCGTCGAGAATGCAGACCTCTTCTACTGCCATGAGGCAGTCATAAATCGAAGATGTCGTTGAAACCTCTATTCGAATTCGAATTCTTACAATTTAATTCTAATCACAAAGGTTGCGTTCGAGTCTCATTATTGTTATCATTGGCATCTGTGAAATATTTTATCAGAAGGTATTCCCTATGAATCGAAAGCGAGCCGGAGAGCATGCGATGACTCGAACTTGGATACAAGCGTTCGGGGGCCAAGTAACGGTAAACGGGATACACTGTCCTATTCACTGCGCGCTCACTCTCGTACGTTTCTCTCACATTTAGACCATGGATTTTTATATCCAAAATATTCTCGTACAAAAATCTATCTATACACATGTTACGACAATATTATATTACCAATATTAAATTTTCAGAATTGCTTTATTCCTCGAAAGCAACACGTTGCGTCGTGTTAGCGAGTGTAATCGTAAGACGGAGGAGATACGGGCTACGTTTACGAGCTTACGGCTTAAAGCGTAACCCACTTCTTTTTAGCTCGAGACACGTCCGTGCAAGCGGACGAGTTCGATTCGTGCGGGCGCATTGTTTTAACGGTTTGTCGTGTGTCGCGAGGCGGAGACAATAAAAGTAGCGGAGAGGCAGAGAGATTCGCGGTGGAAACAGCCGGAAATAATAGCGGTGCGGGCTTCGAACGTGAGAAAGAGCCGACGCGACGCGGCGGAACAACGAGAACGCGGCCTGTAAAAGGGACGTAAAACACTCTGTCAGCGATTGTCGACTCTTCTTTCACCGATACGATTTTATTCCCCGCAGATATTCGTGCCTCGGAAATTTGCATAACCCGCAAGGTCGATTCCTAGCTTGAATACACGGTTAAAAGACTGTCATTGATACGGGTCTCGGGCTTCGAGGAATATTTTCCCGTTGGCGTCGCGTTTGTGAATAACCGAGGAGAATTAACGAGTCCCTATCGGTCACCGTTCGCCACCTGTTGCCCGCAGAAATTCAACGATAATGATTTACGAGCCGTCCGAGAGAGAGAGATGCTGCGATGCCTCTTTCTCTCTCTCGGTGCATTAAGACGAATGGCGTAACCGTAATCGATGAGGATCCCGGGAATTAAGGAATAGTTTTTTACCTTAGTTTGGCTCTCCTCGACGGTCCTCTCGTGCTTCTCGGCGAAACGGTTCTGGAAATCGAACAAACCGGAAATTAATGATCCAGCGAGCCGAGGAGCCTCTATTACGTTAATTATATCGACGCGTAGCGACGTTGCGAACGAGGATTTATCGATTCGAATCGTGACTAACGCTCGGTCGTCTCCTCGAAAATAACATCGGTTATCCGAAACGTTATATATCAATGATTGCAAAATCGAAATGATGCAACGTACGAAAGTAACTAACGCGAGGATCGAAATATCTGAAACTCTCTCTCGGGAGAGAGAAAGTTCGCTTACCGCAGCTTTCCGAAAATTAGATACGATCGTTGTCAATGCCAAGAGTCTCCGTAGGAATTTCCTCACTTGCTTACTATCTTCACTCATTATATCCGATTGATCGGTACGATTATGTTTTTAACAAACGCGAAACTGATCGATTCTGTGCCATTTGGAAAATACGAACGATGTTTTTCAACCCGAGGGAAACGGTAGCGTGGCGACAAGTGCGCATCGCGAATACAACTGGACGTCGCGTCGATATTACTGGGAACAAAAGCATCGCTATCTTACCTCGTTGGTTTCCTGCTGATAACGTTCACCGGCAGCCTGAAACGCAAAAAACGAGAGCGATCTTAGAATCACGTAGAATCGACAGTGACTAACGCGAAATCTGATCCCTCGTTACATCTTCTATAGATCAGTTTTCAAGATCCTCACAGTATTCTAAGGTTCTTAAATACGATGGAATTGGCAAACAGAGATTGATCTATGAATCTATAGAATTGTCATATCTCTATAGAATGCGAAATCATATCTGAGTTTTATCTTTTACCAAGACGTCTCTGTACTTACATGGACGATGTTCGCGTTGTCCGACGAGATAGCCGAGGCTAACTGGTTCCGGTTCTCTATGACCGTCTTTATTTGCTCGAGCACCTGCGAACGGATTGCAAGAACACATAAATATGTATACATACTTTAATTTGTAATTTCGTTTGAACCGGTTGCTTTACGATTATTTCATTCAAGTATTGTAAAAATATTAAAATTAATAAACGAATGAAAACAAATGTTGTCATTTTTATTTCACCAGCCTTGACCGAGTGACCAAGTTTTCTAAGAGAAGTTTAATTTCCTCTAATTTAAGAATCTGTGTATCTTAAATTGTATGTTGATCGCGGTCCGTTACCCGGTAATTAGCATTTCTGTAAACCCCGCGGACCGGATTTCAACTCCGACGTCTCTATTAAAACGGTAGCCGAGGAGAAAAAGAAAAATCACTTCTCTTTTCCCCCAAGAGGTTACGAACCAACACTTTTACGAACTTCTCGAGTCTCATTATATTTGCTCGAGGAAGTACATAAACGAGAAAAGTTAGCCCCGATATCGACTCGGTTACCAAGTATGCGGAACAATTTTTACCCGTAGCGATATCCTCTGTGCCACGTGCTGATTGTACTCCTTATGCTCGATCTCGTTGCTCTTTCTCGATTGTCTCCGCTACAAACAGAATCGGAACGCTCTCGTCACGAAACGTCGTAGCTTCTCTTACCAAGTACACAAGCCGAGTCAGTAACAACGACATTCGTTACTCATTGCTAAATCTCATAAATGAAATTCCAATTGCAATTCATTAAAAAACGTCTATAAAAATGATGTTCGTTTTTACCGACTCGCTGTGTAGAAACACGGTTTTCCACGAGTCTGAAAACGACTCTCGTGGACTTTCCTCGCGTATCAGAACGGAACGAGCAAGGGCGGCACTTTTTCCCGGCTACTCTAGAAACGATGGGATTTAAACTCGTTTCCGTAAACCCGATTTAAACCCGAGATTGGCTTCTTGTTTTCAACGGTGTTCATTATAACGAACGGCTTTTAAACAAAATCACTTCGCAGAGTCGAGCTCGTTTGGTCATATAAATTCCGAGTTAATTAGGAAAATTGGGGGCGAGGATCATTCGAGGAGAGACGCGAGATCGCGCGGCGGAAGAATTGAAAGACGTGTCACGGAGAGCCGATCGTGACATGCGTAACCCCGCTTAACTCGATTCACGCGTGCCCACTGCCCGGAATGCTTGATGCAAGCATTACGTTTATTGGATAACGAGAAATAACGCCTCCTCCGCTGTTGATCATTTCCTCGGGATTAAATCAATCACCGCGAATCAACCATGTGATTTTTTTCTAATTCATTTTCTTCAAACAACGAAACGTCATTCGCACAATTTGTCTTTCGTTTCCGAGGGGCCAATTAAGGGCGTTTTGCAAAATTTATGTTAATCGGTATACGTGAAAAACATGCGTTTACTCGGTGCATTAACTAAAGAGTGGTTTATGTACCTCGAGGGTAGCGAGGCTGGCTAGCGACGAGAGGGGCCTGGTGTGAGGAACCTCCCCGGGGAAAACGCTGTCGTGGGACACGGACAGTTTCCCGGCTCCGCTGCGCAGCTTCGCGAACGAATCCTCTGCTCCCGTTCGCCTGAGGAATACGCTGCAAAACAAACGCAAAACGGAATATCGTTACGCTGGGAACCAGTTTATCAGTCATTGGAAAAAAACTAACACGACGTAACTGACTTAGCGAGCAGCAAATAGCAACTGCTAATTATTCTTAATAATTATCGAATCATACGCAATTCTGTGTAACACGGATAGAATCAAAATTTAAAACAATTTTTATATGGATATACTAGGTACTATTTTTTATAAATACTATAATTTTCTGTGCTTGATATAGTTATAGAAATAAGATTACAAAAAGGGTCATTTGCCAGCATTATTAAATAAATGAATGCTTTATGCCGTTACGAGAGTCGAGAGGATCATTCGCGATCGAATTAACCCGAGCGTGAAACGACCGGTCGGCTTCGATCAGAGCCGCGAAAATAAAGGACAGTAGGTCAGGAGTGGTGTCGCGCGTGTACGAGTTCAAATTCACGCTAAGCTGGACAGAAAAAAAGTTAAAACTCGAGCAGGGCCGATACAGGCCAAGGATATTGGCAAACTTTCCTTCCCAAATTGCGAAACATCGATAATAAGTTGATAAGCTTTATTCCAAACGAACGTGACGACGTACGTACAGTTCGTAGCACCTGCGTAATGCCACTATTATAAAGGAGAACTATTTTCCCGTTTATGAATAAATATAAGTAAATGGCCAAGCAAATAAAATAGCTATGTCTCGTTTAGCAATATATTTACTGTCTTAAGGAACGGTGAGACTTTGAAGACGTCAGCCTCCCTTTCGAGCTGAAACACCCACATAACTTTTGGTTACTCTTCTCAGGCAATGCCATTCAATTAGAACCGTAAGATCAAAGACTTAATTTAAATGATTTTACGCTATCTATTATGCCTCATCGCACGTGAATGAATTAACTCTAAATGTGAAGAACCGATGAATTCTGGTACCTCTCTCGGTCGCAGGAGTCCGTAAGTAACTCGCTCGCGCTCCTGCTACGAGCTTCCTCGGGTCGTCCCGCGGGATGTCTGTCGGTGATATCCTCCCTCGGAATCCTGCCGATTTCCGTATCTCGGTCCACATGGCTAGGTGTAAGCCGGACGTCCGCCGCGCCTCGACTCTTACGTCTGAATATCTTCCTGAGGCCGCGAAGCGGGTGAAACCGGCGCTTCTTAGGCTCTGGAAAAATATTGAATCGTAATTAAAAAGACGTTGTACCGGAAGCAGATTGCGTTTAATTAAATCGATAGACAAGATACATGCATATCGGTCGGATATAAATGTACTCTGTCCGGAGACATTCAAATTGGGATGTGGAGTAAATCCAATTAACTGTGCGTCGAATCTCGCGTGGACTTTCTCTTTCCGTTGAATATTGCGCAACGCTCGACTCCGGAGCGGAACCCTGCTATCAATGGGAAGTGAAAACGACCGCGCCGATCTGATCGGGAGAAACGAAACCCTCTTCTCGCGTGCAAGTTTCTCTCGATTAGAAACGACAGTTCTGCTCGACGACTCCTCTTTTTTTCGATTTTCGTTTCTCCCCGAGGAAAATTGCCTCAGATTGCGAGGTAATTGGCTCGAACATGCGAGATACAAATAGTCTCGGAGATTTGCCGCTAACAAATACTTCGTATAACTCTTTGAATGAATATTTGATATATTCCAAAAAGTGGATTAAAAATACGATTTCTTTTATTCGTATATTATTCGGATTAATACATGAATAGATGTGAATCATGGTATTTTTAATTTATTAAAGTTATCCATAAACCGAGGAAAACCGAATTGTATAATAAATGAATGAAGACAAAGCAATCCTAGAACTGGATGTAGTAGGAGATACAATTTATTGTAAAAATGGTTAAATTTTAATTAATAAATAATTAAAAATGAATCATGGTATTTTTAATTCACGACTCTTGAACAAATGACCAGTGGTCAGACAGTGGTCAACTGGTCATCACTCCCTTTAAAATCACCCGAATAGTCAATCACGGTTGTTCATGAATCGGGGAAAACCGAATATGCAAATTATTAACAAAATGTCTAATTCCTTATAAAATCATCCTTCTCAATCATCGACAAATAAAATTCGCATAAGTGTGAATAAAAGTATCGCAATTGTATGTTAAACTGCATTGTAACAATTTAATATATGCGCAAATAAATGTAGATAGAATCTAATTGAATTTGTAGAAACGAATCTTAGTATTTTTATTTCCCGTTCCTATATCAAATGTGCAAGCGAATTAAGTAACTCCGTACCTCAAATCTAAATATCGGAAATGATATCTGGATTGAAATGTGAGATAGATGAGACAGAAACAACTTTTGTCCCACTTCGTGCAATTTTCCGAGGGGGAGGAAAATCGGATTTCCGCTGGGAAACGATTCGATGGCCTAGTTCCAGTGTCAACGCGCGTAGTACGTACACTTTCAACGTGGATTTTAACGAACACGCGATACTCCCGTGAGAGTTCAAGGTGGAAAAAATCCGACGACGTATCGTATACCACCTAAGCGAGTAATAACTCGAAGAGTATACTCGTTAAAGCGTCGATGCGTTTTAATCGCAATAAGGTATCGAAGGACAGGGTCGGAACAAAGGTACGAGGGTCGAAAGCTAGCGAAGGGTTCGCGAAAAAAGCATGCAACGAGGATTCGTCGAAAAGGCGGTAGAAGAATGGTAGCAGAAGTGCGGGTTCCCCTATTTCTTCTCGAGAATAAAACACGCTTAGCTACGTCTTTTCCTCTTCGAGTTACCTGTCTCGCAGGGGGGTTTGCGGTTTTATTCCTCTCGAATGATCCACTTGACGCTTACACTCCTTTCTTCCCTCGCCGATTCGATTCTTTCATTTCGTATATTCAACAAGCGTACGTACCGAAAAACCGGTGAACATTCTCGTACCACTGCATTCTGATTAGCAAAGGTCCAGTGAAACGTACGTTATGCACTTTACTAACTGGATGACAGAGGGAACTATATCTATTGATAAGATTACGAGATAGAAGAGATAAATCAGCCGATATATCGCCTTATATGGAAGATTGTATAGATTTTTAAAAAACTGAATTGTATCCCTACGTGTACTGACACGAACGTCGGAACACCTGCCCAGTACTCGTTACCCGCACTATTATTTTCTTACGTGTCTGGTTTCCTCTTATCAGACTCACGTTTCGAGTTTCGAGCGAGCTTTCGTTATCGAGCAGTAACGAGAATTTCACTCGCGATTACGTGACGGCTGGAAATGTCTCCGTTTCTATACGCTTTCACACGGGCTCGTGATTTAATTTACTACGACCGGGAAACCAACGCGCGACGAGATAGTATCTTCGCGTAATTGGAAATCCTATAATTCTCGGGGTAAGCCCGGGTAACTTAATACGCGAGTTCGACTGGCCATTCATTCGCTGATTGGCCATGGCCTCGTTCCACCGTTTCTGTAAATAACGTGTGCGTGGCCTCTTGCGCAATATACGCCCGATGAGCATACTTTCTTCACCGAAACCAAGCTGATTCAACTCCGTTTTTAATTCGATCTCTCCGATTATAAGGTAACATTGTATTCCAGACTTAGCCTTTTAATTGCGGCTGCGGTTTATAAACCGCGTGTATCGCGTTCGCTTATATCGTGTTGTCAGATTTCTAGACGTACTTTATTCATTCTTACAATTTCTTTACTTTATCAATTTTATTAATATATTTTTTTTTTATTTCATATAAATTTTCAGATTTCTTGGTTTCGGTATAATAGCTCGTATAACTCATGACGATAAAATCGGACCAAAATACTGATCAAAGGACTGCGCCCTCGGCGCTTGGCACGTGAGACAAAAGGACCCAAGGTAAAGGGTACGATGTTCTAGCGAAGGACTAAATGAAAGAACCGGCAACCGCTGTACACGTACTTGACACTACACACAGGAGTGTGCTTTTCATTTTCACGCATCAGCTACTCGGGACATCGCTCAACCGTGAAAAATAACGTCACGCGCGAATCGTTCGGCGCAGTTCGCGTTCGCGGACAGTAAGAAGAAAGAGAAAGACAGCTGTTTCCCTGGTTCACGGTACCCGATGAAAAGACCGTGGTTTTACGTAATGGAGGCTTGCTTAATTTTGGGATAATCGCCGATTAAGCGGAGCCTCGGACTACGCTGAAACCCGCTCGGTACCAAACTCGTACGAATTCGTGTTGCTCCATTTCTGGCAAATCAATCAATCACCGAGTAAAATCGTCATCAATCTTGCAGTTCTTCGCATAAATTAATATTGCATCAAGAAATCATATTACTCTAAAATTATATGAATTCCAATTAAGGTCGCAAAATTTTGTACAATATTAAGCTAGTAGAACAACAAATTTAATTGACTATTACTATTTTGTTATGTTTTTACATGATGTTGATTTAAAAATATATCAATTTTGTTTCATTTAAAACCCGATAAAATTCCTGTGCAATATGGATTTTTTATCTGAAATCCTGTGCCTCAAAGAGTTAATATTTACTGTCAAATTTTTATGTTTTTTTTTGTTGTTTTTACGCAAGGGCTCATGCGGCCTCAACGGATTGAATAAAGCGTGAGGAACGAGGTAAGGGGAAAGCGGGCTGACTTTTTCATTCCGGGGAGAACGCTAAGATCGCTAATCGTCCGGACCGATTGCGGTATTAACTTACGAGGGAGAGAGAGTTAATCTAGCCCGGAGCTTCGCAATCTACGGCAGGCTAATGAAAATAAAGAGGTCGTTGGACCCACTCGGAAACGCAACGTCCCCGGGACTCGGGAGTAGATATAACGGCAACGAAGTCACGTTCCTCCGACGACAATGAATAAAAGGGCACTCCGCTGGATTACCCTTTAATAACTCGTCGTGAACCGCGTCCATTATTCTTGTTTCTCGACCGTTCGCAGACCTGCGACGGAAACTTTCACCGTTAATCCGTTCTGTACCGTTCGCAGTTTTTCCTCGACGATTTTCTAAAACCTTGCACGCGATCGATTGTAACGACCGAGATAAACCGCGGGATTCGTTTCGCGAATACCGATACCCGGGAGATAAAACCGACTGGCTGCGTAATGATTTGAAATAAATCGACGGCAGGAGAATACGCGTTTTACATAAATCCGTTTTTCATATCACGGCTCGTTTCGTCTCGACGCTGTAATCCGCGTCGGAAACCTTGAAAATGCGATTCCCGAGGAGAATCGTCGCGTTCCCGATGTTACCCGCCGTCTAGACCGTCGCCGTGGGCACACACGCGATTTTCAACTTTCCAACCAGATATGCTACGCGATCTTCGACGAATATTCCATCTAGGAAGCGTCTTTCCATTATAGAAATGGAAATAAATGTATAGACGTATATAGCTACAAGTGATGCGGAGTACAAAAAGAGGCGTCGAAAGACACCCTGCTTCAGAAATTATTATCATTAATGCATTTCTCCATTATCACTGAAGCGTAAGTATACTAGAGATCCGTATAATAAGAAACTTGTTAATGACATGGAACAATTTTCCACTTCTCGCGAATGCGTTAATTTAATAGTTTTTCCTCAAATAAATCAGAGTCGTTCGACATCCTTGGTAAAAAAATAATCAGAGTGAAAGTTAACGAGAGGAGCTTGGAAGATCGAGAGGAAAGAGTAATTTCATACTTGATCGCGTTGATAGGTGAGGAAGAGATTTCGTCGGCGGGGTAAATATGAAATAAAAACTTTTTCATATACGAACCCTTAGGAATAGGATCGACGCTGTTCTGAGTGGAATACTCCCTGATGCCCAGGGAGCGATGATGCTGATTCTGATGATTCTGTGGCGGGGGCGACGCTTCTCTGACGCAACCCATCAACGTAAGGGCACCACCGACACTGCCGCCTCCGGCACCACCCCCGCCTCCGGTGGCGGTGCTCGTCGACATCCTGCTGCTCTGAAACACCCCGAAAAGCCATGCCGCCACGTAAGACTCCCTGACACGCTGGTACCACGCCGTGAGAAACGAGTTCTCCGCCCTTTTCCAGCTCTTCCAGCCATCCATATTCTAAATCCCGAGGGTTTCACGCACGGGTCGAGACAATTCGGGAATATCGATCCGCGCCAGCTGACCTTACTCCGTGCCGACCTTGCACAATGCCTCGTTACCTCGTTCGCAAGACCGCTCGGCGACCAGTTCCACCGGGAATTCTACTACCATCCGTATCATCTCGGTATTCGTTAGCCCGAACGTAATCTCGTTTTTATCGCGTCGCGTCGTCTCGTTACTTACAATTTACCGACCGGTTTAAACGAATCTGGATAAGCTCATAGTTAATAAACAATCGTGAACTCGTCTTGTTAATCGTGTCCTCCATCGTTCACAAAAATACAATTAAACGAACTCCGATCGATCCCCTGACGAAACGAGTTCTTATCAATTTTTTATAAACTAAAATACGATCTGTTCTCAGTTCACTGCCATAACGTCACTCTGTCCCTTCAGGTTTATACGCGTTCTTAAGAACGAGAAAAGGATTGTACGTTGCACTCTCGTCACTGTCTCGTCAGCAGGAAAACTCTGTCCTCCACGTGTTAGTTAGACATATTCGGTCCACACGCTCAGGGAGAGACGCAGGGACGATGTGTGGCCCTCTCGGTTTGGTTCCGGCTCTGTTGCAATGGGTCAGGAGATGGTCTCCATGGTAACTGGGAGCGAGGGGTGCTGCTGGTATCCGTGCATCGATTGCACCCTCGACACCGCCGGGCGACCCTGACCTTCGTACAGCTGGCACGGCCACGTCCGTGTCCCCGCGCTCCGCTCCGCATACCAAGGTTAGCGAAATTAACGCTGCCGGTTCTCGTTAAGGTATCGTTACAGCTCGCGTTACATCTTTTCACCGCGGACCTTTTAAAGCCCCTCGCATATTCCCGTTTCTATACCCAAGCCTACTCCGTTTTCCGCGGGATAATTGTATCACCGTGACCCGGAAAGGGAATATGTCTCTTATCTGTTATACGTTCGCACCTGTTAACCCCTTAACTGCAGAAATTTTATTTTCTACTAATTTGACTATGTAAAAAAACTGATACTTTAAATGCTATAGATTAATTCAATAAACTCTAACAGCTATAGAATTCATGTGAACGATGTTATAATAAAACCAATTGTTTTATACGAGTTTTTTTATATTTAAACAGGTTATCAATATTAATAGAAAGAGATTTAGACTGACGTGTATACACGTCGAACGCAGTTAACTGGTTAAGTAAACCCACAGCCCTGACTTAAAGCTATCTCAATGAATAATAAAAATGCAATATTAAAATTCCAATATCGAAATAATTCAAGATTTAGGATATGAGAATTCTTTCATCGACGATTTTAGACAAAATTTTAATACTAAGCCTACTGGCAATTATTGTGAATTATTAAATATAAATAGTAATTTATTACAGGCATTAAGAATTTGGTATCAGGTTACATGATAATTTCATCTTAAGCAATATGACAATACAAGTTATCATTTCTTACAGAAAGAATTTCGAACCGATCATTTGCCCGGTGCAGGTTTACTGTTAATCGCGGAATATTAGAGACATAGTAAACTCATTTCCGGTTCTACGGAACGATTAGAGCGGAATGACTCCGCGACGAGGCATCGATTCTCTCATCGCTCAAGTATCTACGTACGATGGGCGTCATCCTACTTCTCGGATACCTTTTAAGGCTACGAGGACGATACCGGTTGTACCTCCTTTCTTTCTCTCCATTTCTCTATTTTACTTGTCTATTCATTTTGCGTTATACGTGAAAAACGACGGATCGATACCCGATGAATTCCCGTGTTACCCTACCCTAGATACGACGTAATCCGTAATTAAGATCGAACGATAAGCGCTATCGCACGTGGCCAGGCCTCGTATAAATTCTGTCGTGAATTACGCGTAGATACTTGTGGCTGGAAACTCAGGAAATTTAGCCGATATCGTTAGAAAATATTACCAATTGATTTGAATACGATCCAAGGATCGTGTTTGTTATCTTATCGCCGACGATAACTCACAGTCGAAGGTTGCTTAATGTACGGATGATTCGGTGTTTACCTTAAATAGGAACCGGCATGACAGATGTGGCTCGTGTTGTCGTGCCCCGAATATCTGCAACGAAATTATAATAGAGATTACATGTCAAGATCGTAATTAAAGATCGCGATAAGATTCGTCATTAACGATTGATCATCGAACTGTACGAGTTGATTATCTGCCGGACAGAAACGAATACTCAGTCCGTTTTTATGTACATATATGGAAATACTTATAGCAGCAACAGGAGTGGATTGAACGACGGCTAATGAATGGATCGCGTCGAGTGATCTATTCCTCGTCTAGGATCACCGTAGATCTCGGTGCATGCCACGCCCGAGCGCGACAGAATTTAAACCCGTCTATTTATAAAGAGCGAACGAACGGCCAAGTGGCCAGAGACACGAGACGCACGAGGTCAGGGAGCATAGACGCGTACGAAAACCATATAAGACGATTTACGTAAGAGGTATTCCTCGATAAAAAACCAACAAAATTTTTCATTTCTCGAGTTAACGAGAAAACCTGGTACGACACGTTGGCAAAAAAATTTGCACGCTAATTCGCCTCGCGAGTAAACGCGAATTCATTCTCCTTGAAACGGGTATCTGTTTCCCATTTTACACTACCGCGAAGATTAACGCGAGTCTTCAAGCTCGAGTACGAATTAAACCCTTTCTAACGTGGATTCGTTCTATCTGTTTTTTCTGAGACAGGACTACAGCATTGGTTCCGAGTCCGGAAGTGACAGCCCCTCGCGTTTGTCGAACGGACTTCCTAAGTAAGCTAGGTAGTTGTTTATTTAGGAAACGTTCGTCCCGGAACGAGTACCATCGGTATTTTCGTTCGAAGGAACGAACGCCGAGTGGAAAATACTTCGAACTTCTCTCGAGATCGTACCTAGAGATATCTGACTCCACATTTTCATCATGCGACCAACTTGCTCACGCGGCAAACGCTCTAATCTCGCTTTCTACATACTTCGTTAATCATCCTGCCTTTTGTACCCTTCTTCCCTATCTTTGATAGTGTTCTTATCGTATAAAGTCGTAGGAGAACCGTGGAAGATTTGAAAGCCGAGACCTGTAGGCATCGGGAAATGAGAAAACCCGAGGAGGGAGGGTTGGGTATGGTAGCGACTGGTTTTTCACGGTATTCGTGATTATTCGGTGGAAGGGAACAAAGGCTGGAGGCAATACCGTCAGTCGCGACGGTTACTCTTGTTTCGCCGGGACGGCTGACATATTTCTTTTAGGGGTACAGAATAGAAACGCGAACGTCTAGTCTCATTTACCCGTTCCTCTTCTATTTCTCTTGGTCTAGCACAGCGGCAGTCATTACCGACGCCACCGTCAACCGCCCGCGGCTATTGTTCGCGGATGCACTTCGACGAGGCACGTTTCGCTTGCGTAACGCTCCGATGAATGTCCGTTTTCATCCGAGAAATTAATTCACTCGGACAACGATCGTGTGTCGCCAACAATTTTTCATACGTACGTACCAATTTATTATCTTCGTATTGCCGCGATTAAACGAGACCATCGATCGAGCAAGATTTATGGAAACGCATGGTTTCTTAAGTGAGTCACGGTGAAAACGAATGCTCGTTTCGGAAATCGAGCTTCGTAACGCGATCCCTGGGGAGAGGAAGAAGGGTCGAAGGGCGAGCGATAACAGCAAATTAAATTAGAGACGGGAGATCCTCGAGGAGAGAAAAAAGCATTCGGTTCTACTTAGGTGTCGTTGACCCTCGATCGAACTGCCAGGAATTATCTTCGGATTATTCCCGGCAGACGAAACGGGAAGGAGGTGTAGAATAGATGAGTGAAGTTCCTTTCTATCTATCTCTCTCTCTCTTTTACATGGAGTGAGGATTGTTTGCTCTACGCTCGAGTCGAAGTTAGAAAAATAATAAAGAAATAAGAACGTACTAAATTGCTGAGGCAAGATCACGCGTGTTGTCCTTCCACTCGAGTTTAATAGAGGGAAGGAAATGAAACGTGACGCTGATTCGAATTCGGAATTTATCACGCGATTGTTCAGGTATCCAGGTGAGGCCTCTTTTCGATTCGAGCCCACGCAACGTTCCCGAGGACCACGATTTTATGTTAATACCCGAACCACCCACGACTCCGCTGCTCAAACAGATCCGAAGATTCGAAAATGTAAACTGTCACGCGGAGCCTTCGAATCGATCGAGAAGAATTCGTGGCAGGGGTTAAACTAATTAAGAATCGGCCTTCGCTTCTGAATACGTAAAGGGGAGTTCGATTCGTGAGTCACGCTTATTGTTCGTTCAACAAGCCACGAAGTCTCTGGTTTGTTTTCGACGTCACAACAACGGCTCCAAACTAGAATTCGCTTCCTTATCTTATAATCGTGCATTCGAGATTGTTTCAGTTGAATAACGTCCTAATTAAAACTTGTACGAGCGTACCCCGCTAGCTTGTTTCATAAAGTTGAACTCTCATCCGAGAAAATGAGTAACACGCATTCTGAAAATAATCCGATTGGCCCGAGAGAGGCGTCAGCAGGGTCGTTAACTCATTCCCGAGGAGGATCGCGTCGCGTTCATGGAATTTTCGTTGACTCCGTCGACCCAGAGCCGGATGACTCACCGACGATACCGCGTCGTCGCATGTCGGACGGGTCTCTCGAGTTATCGCGGTTGGTTACTAACGTCCTTTGTGCCAATCAACGAAAATTAGATTCTCTCCTTCTCGCCACGGCGTCATCGATATAATAAAAGAGGCCTTTCGGCTTAACGAGAAAATAGCCCAAGGAAATTGCATCCACCAAAGTGGGCCTCGAATTGTTTCTTAGCCGAGCTAAACGTTTTCTCACACGCCTCAAAGTTAAACTTCGAACCACAACTGCACTTCTGTATGAAAAAAAATACTTTTCTTAGATACATTTCAATGAATTTTTTATAATTACATAAAAATCCTTAAAGAATTTCTCGCAGCCTCCTATGCAGTGCTCCTCCTGAATGAGACTGCGAATCTGCACTACTGATAACGTACAACTGGAAACTGTGATGTTATTGCAAGTCAGCGAAACTACAGTTTAAACGAAAATGGAAAACGAGGCTGGCTGATGGAAAGTGCGCGATTTATCGCGATAGACGCTCTCGTTTGGACATAAAAACGCCGCGAGATGTTCAGCGAAAGTGGCTGTAACGGTCCAGTCCGATCAGATAAACGCGCGTACATACGATCTGACTACCGATAATTCAAACGAATCGATCGGATCGAAGCGAAGCAGGAAGAAATAGCGAGGGCGTTTGGCGAATAAAAACGCGGATGAGAGTATGACCATTGGGGTCTCGAGATTTTCTATCCGGAAAACTGGTAACGCGGAAACGAACGTTTTTCCTGGCTGCGCACATGTTACGCTAAAAAGCTGACTCTCGCGTTTCCTGACCTTTCCACCGCGGCACCGGGTCGACGACACTCGTTAAAGGGACACCGGGGAGACGTTTTGCTCGCTCACCGCGAGCCAGCAATGCGCGCCGGTGAAAATTCCAGCTAAGACTCTCGAGAGAGATTGAAAAATATCAACGCGTCCATCAACGGTGAGATCCGAGGCCTGAGATGCATTTCGACGGTTCCGTGACCCCGTGCTACGCTTCTACACGGTTTGATGGCTCGGAAGAATGTATCGACAGCGAGAAATGGCCCGCGAAATGCACTTTTTACTGGGTGGGAAGATCGATCGTGGGTAAGGATCGGCAGTACCGTTAAAATATTTTATCGCCAAGGAGGCTGTCAGCAGATTTTTCTGTCTCCCCATCAAAGTGCATCGGTTTGTCGGCGAGCGTAGAACGACTACTGGGAACTTCGTATTCCCACGCGATGGAAACCGCATGACCTACCGGGTGATCGATCGCTAATCAACCGGTAACCGATACTCGGGTAAAAATAATTGAGAACAGACCCCGTGGAATCGCCACGGCATAATTAAACGAGTCACCGTGCGCCCATTGTACGTATCTGGTAACGAAATATTTCTCGAAAACGTAGGATCGCGGATCGAGTCACGCTCGCGGGATTTATTAGCGAGATAAATCGCGAGGGACACCGAGTATAAAAGCGGAGCAAGGCAGAAGGCGGAATGCGCGATAAATAATACATGAAATTATTCTGCGAACGGCATTTCTATGCTCGTTTGCCGCAAACGATCGACCGTTTATCGTCTTTAACGAGGAATGCCGGGCTGCTCCCCGGCAAAACCTCGTGCGCTCGCCGGGTTCGACGATTTCCCGCGTTTTTCACCTCCCACCGGTGAGTTTCCCTCGTGGGTTACGCCGGCCGAAGCTGCTCGAAGTCGGCGGCGACGTTAAAAGGAAAGTTTGAAAATTACCAAGTTTTCCCTAATCGAGAACGGCGATACTCGAGTTGATCGTATAAAATCTGGGCTGAACGATATCTTGCGAACGAAATGCTCGGCGACCTCGAAACTTTTTCCACGGCCCGCTGCTCCGCGCAACTTTTCTCGTGCGGACTCTTTGCGATCGCGTGTTTCAAACCTCCCGGAAGGTTCGCTCAAAAATTCTATATGTATACGATCGTGGTGACTTGTAGCAGTAACCGAGGAAAACCGTGTTCAGCAGAGGTCGAGATAATTTACGGCGAACCAGGAACTGCGAAAATCGTCTCAACGTTTCCCACGCGCGATGCCCTTAATGGCTGGAGATGTACGTGTGTGTATAAACGTCGGCGGTGTGTAAATTAGGCGAGCAAAGAACCACGGTTTTCCCGGTTCGCGGTTTTCCAGGCAACCCGCCCGAGGCTCTCGCGCGTTCAAAACTAATTTCCGCCAGTTAGAACGGTGCAACGGAGAAAAGAAAGTCCCACGCGCGGTAAAGCTCGACGTAATATAGCTGTAAATAATAACAGGCCTAATTGGGTGAGGAAAATTCGGTGCGAAAATCGAGACACCTGCTCGCTGTTATAAAGGAACGGGTTATGCCCGAGGAACCGGTCCTCACCGAACATTGTTGCTGGTATCCTCCCGCTATTCTCCACCCGCTCGGACCGTTACGTACAGAAAACCGGTAGGACGATAATCGAACACCAGTGTATCGACAGTTTCTATACCGGTAGTGCCCGCAAGAAGCGTTACCGCTAAAACATCGATCCGACGTTAATTAGACCGCAGCTTTCGTGCATTTAATAAATCCTATTTATATTTCATTTTATAAATTGATATTACGTATGTCTTATCTCGCGTAAATGTCTGCTGTCCGTCTAATTGACGGGACGTAGGAGCGCGCAAAGAGGAATATAAAATCGATGAGTAAGCGTCTGCAGATTGATCTTAAGGCCTCGAACGTGATGATAATTACTACGTCGAACGCGTAGCCAAGGATTCATTTTTCAAATGAAATTTCAATGCTACAGCGTTGGAACCTCGTAGTAATTTTGATAGCTCCATGAAACTTCCGCTCTCAGGTAATAGACGATATATAAACAATATATCAAGAATCACTCTTCATTTTTGTCTTATTTAGGCCTATAGAATTCGCACCTAAAATATTGCTCATCTGTAGGTTTACACCCTGTATATTTGAAAATGGAATCACGTAGCTTCCGTCTCGGTCTCAGTCTGTATCTCAGCCGCTATTTTAAGAAGGGAATCCGTCTGAACTTTAGGGAAACCGAAAGGAATGTATCGAGCGCTACTGGTTGGAAATTCCGCTGGGAAACGGCGCGACGTGCCAGAGTCCCGTTGAACCACGTGCCATTAAAGCCAGCGACGAGAATAGAAAATTCGTATTTCGCGCAAACGATAACTCGAGGACTGTTATACTTCCTTCGTTGTTCGATTCGTGTTACAAGCGTCGTCTCGGCACCGTTCGGAATCTCGGTGCACGGATCGAGCGATTAGTAGGCTAGAAACCGAGACGACGAATCGAAATATCGAGAGAAAGGGAGAAGAACGAGCTTGAAGGAAGATCGAAGAGAAAGGATTCCTATAGAGAAGGGGAAGAGACGTGGAAACTCCTTTCGAGGCGTATGAGAGTCGATCTCGGGGCGGATTCCCACCAAAGGATCGGTCACGACTTAGGGTCGCCGTAAACGTTCTCCGCGAGCATCGACGATTGGATAATACGATCGTCCTAACGCGACGTATCCACCGTAACAGTGATCGTTACGGTTCTTCGCGTAAAACACACATTTTTCCTAAAGCTCGGTTCATCTCGTCCCGGCACATCGTATAGAAACGATAATGACAAATAATTAACAAGTCGTTTACCCTCGGATCGATATACTTCGACTAACAAGGCTTTACTTTGATGCCGGAGTTGCGAAGATTCGAGTAACATAAGTTAATTAGATGACTTAATTAATTAGATGCAAAGTCGACTTTAGGAAGTTCCTAGTCCCGGGAAAGTCAGAATAGCTAATGAATTAATCAAGATAATCTCCGTACTCGTCGCAGGTACCCTTATCACTCGAACCGACCATAATTATAATTTAATATAATAAAATCATAGAGTGATAAGAGATAAAGTAGTCCCGTCTGCTACAAACGTTCCATTCCGTATAAAATTCTGCAGTCTTCTCGTCAGTCCCCACGTATCAGAATAAAACCGAACAATGACACGCGGGCTGCACAATATATCAGGAAGGGTTGATCTCGTGGATCTACATAGACGCAACGAGCGAAGCCTGGGGCAACAATGACCGGTCGACAATGAACTCCCCATAGCCCGTAGGTATCTCCCTTCGATCCTGTCCTTTCACCGGCATCAAGGATACCTCTCTCAACGTTTCGCGGATCCATGAGAAAACGGTGGAACGCAGAAGGCGGCCACGGTGGTTACGTACAGCGAAAAATAAGCTCGATTCTAGTCGTATGCACGCGTCGCGATGCACTCTCGCTCCGAGCACACGTGCAACCGCGAACGCAAATGCCATAAGGAAGTCATTAATCTGCTGAGGCTATCTTCAGCGTTGCTAAAGGACCGGCGAACGCATTCTTAACCGTCGCTACTGTTCCTCCATTGGGATCCTCGTTATCTCTCGCGTTACGTATTAGAAAATGATTTCGCCAAAGGTAGCTGCGATTTTTCACGTAAAAGTCTGCTCGGACTCCCGGCAATAATAAGACAATATGAACGGTTCCGGGTACTCGAACCCGTTCCAGATCGCGACGGACTGGTTTGCTCTGGATGGAGACAAGTCACGTAGCGTAGAAGGCCTGGGTGATTCTCGGAAGAGCACCTTTTCGCATTTAACCTGATTCCTCGATGCAAACGCGACGCGTCGGGGTGTCATTCCTCCGCGGCATCAATTTTAGATACCTAAGGGGATTTCAGGCTCTGAAATTCCATCGCGATAACTGATTCGGGGACAACGTCCACGGTAGATTTCTATTCCGTGCCGGAAATACGTGCACACAGGTGCCCCGGTAGACGTCAGGCAACTATCGATCGTTTCAGTGCACCAGCGTGCCTGTTTCGAGGTCGTCGTCCTTTCCTGATACACACGAGTCGATAACGCGGCGAACTCTTCTCGACTACTGTCCAATTATTCTACATTGCCCATTAAACCGACGGTCTACCCTTTTTCGAAGCCCCTGAGCAAATTCAACGTACAACCGAACAATCAGTTACGCGTTAAAATACTTACGAAGAACATACGAATGAATTTAATGAAGATCGACTATTCCAAAGATCAACAAATATTTTTGGAATATCCACGACAGGTAAAATGGAATACATAATAAATTAACGGGCAAACAATATTGCAGACAGTAAATAATGGAAGAAACTCTTATACTTTAAGGTTAATGATGATCGACCGTTTAAAAAATCTGTCTTCGAGTGAGAAACAAGGGGAGCTAAAACGGGTAGCGTTCAAACAACACTTCTCGCTCGCATTGTTCTTTATTCCCCGTTTCGGAACACACGTGGCCACGAAAAAGCACAGCGCGGAGCGGTCGGTAAACGTTAACGCGAGAAGAGGAGAGGGCCCGGGCAGACAGGATGGGACGTGGGTGTACGACGGGTATAATGCGCGAAGGGAAACGCGAACTGCATCGTTCGTCCGGGAAACGAGAGCCCCGTTGATATATACGTTCCTCTCGTTTTTGTTTCCTTTCGCTGTTTTCGTATCGCGCATTTTTCCTCGCCCTCGCGCCTTCCGCCCATTGTTCCGCCCGTCGTTAATTCTGGCCCAGTTACGTCAGCGTACCATCTTCCAAGATGATAAAGTAAATACCGTTGCTTATCGCCTATTCAAATATCTGGCAAATATCGACGGCCGCCAGCTGTTTCGGTCGCAAGGTCGCGTCGGGCCACGTAAAGAATCGAAAAATAAACACGGTGAGCTCGTTCGAAAGTACGGAGAAACGGGAAGCCACGCAAGCATCGAGACGCGACGTTATCCTTCGTTAATCGGAGAACGCGTAGGGAAAGGGTTGCCGAGTTCTGGGATACGAGAACAGGGAAGAGAGGCGATAGGGAGTACAAGGTTTTGGTCGGACCTCCTCTTGCGTAACACAGCCCCGAGCCGTAGTCTTACAACGGTAATGGAAGCCTCTGCCAGGCTTCCTCCTACGGGCCAACGAAACCAGTTTTTCTCCTTACGCTTTAACGATTGCGTACGCGTCAGAATTTACAACGATCGGAGGAGCAGGCCCAGTCAGGTTGAATAGCGATAAAAAAAGGAAGGTTGTATCAGGAAGGCGACTCTTCCTGGAATCGGTCCCAGATTAGAGGGAACGTGCTGCTCCTCCAGGGAAATCTAGGAGCATCCACGTCGGAAATAAAGTTTCGCGAAAGGAGTTCCGGGAAACTCTATTGTCTCATCAAATTTTGCCAACCCCGATTTAATATTCTGAGTTTTTTTAATGAATGCCGCGACTCATTCCTTACTTCGCTTTTAAACATTGCCAACAATTCTACGTTCCACTTTCGTTGCTTGTTTCCTTGTCAATGCACATTTTTAACTACTTCTTTTTATTATTTACTAATTTCAATTCATTACTGGGACAAAAGGGTTTCTGCCTGTAAATAAATAAACGAACACAGCTCTGCCCCTCCGATATTACTCTCACAACGACTTTGATGTTACTTGTCGGATGCCGACGGTAGAATTTATGCATTCAAAGTTTCGCAACCGTCGTACCGTCGCGTTTGTGAAAAACGATATCTGACCGGGATCGAATTTGCGGTGAACCTCGAAACCGCGGATCGTGATCGACGAGACCGGTGCCCCAGTTCACGGATGCAACGCTCTTTGACAAACTACCGGACGGACCCGCGCGGTGCAACGGATAAAATCAAAGATTGATTCGATGCAGTCCGCGTTACTTGGAAAATGCATTATGCTTGAGACGTGGAACCCCTTTGGGTGAGAGCACG
>SHCU01000074.1:259929-276433 GCA_004307685.1 Ceratina australensis | reverse complement strand
CGTAAAGAGGGATGGAAACGAACGTGGTGATCCGCGTGCAAGAAAAATAAATAGGAATTCATTCGATACAGAGGCAATGCTAGTCGATCGAAATATAACTTACTTGAATCAAGACGAGGTTTCCTACGATCATCTGCCACTGTTCCTTCGGCGTGTCCATGTGTCCGAGGTTCGCTTGAGTCGAAAGGCGAGACGCCAGGGTCATCTCCAAGTTCCCTTTCAAACCTAACAGTGCCGGTACCAGGATAATCAATTCGGTCACTTTCTCGAACACTACCCAATGCTGTAATAACACCGTCGCGTGAAAAATCAAACTGTGAAGACGATGTAAGGAAGGACGTACTTGAACTAAGTCTAGCACCAGTCCAGCTCCCACCATGCCAAGGCCAGCGATAAGAAACGGTATAAAAACTTGAATAGTGATGGCCAGGTAGGACTCGAGGGGTTCGGCCTCGGCTCCCCCGTAAATTCTGCTCTCGGCCACGACGTCGGGAAGACGGCCGCTGTCGGTGGTTCCCTCCTCGAAGATAGGCACTTGCGCTGTGTCCTCTTCCCCTAATTTATCCTCGCCAGGAACGCACGCGGCGGTGGTAGCGTTGGTGACAACGGTATCCATCCATGCGTTCGTGTTTGTAGTAGCCGGACTCGTGCCCATCGCCGCATTCCCGACGGCCGACTCCGAATTGACGCGAGTCCGCGATCGACCGTCAGCGGGCGTTATCCTGTGGGACGTTTGCTTCTCCGAAAGCAGAGGTTCCTTACATTGATCACTGTCAATCGAGGAATTCATATACAAATCTTATTCTTTTACTCAGTTTATCATCGTTATCTAGTTTCGTTTCGAGTCGAACACTAAAAACCGTGTTCTCCTCATGAGATACCTACACCAGATTAAAAGGTTTGTTTATTAGTCGAGTGTTGGACATACTTTTCAAATTTGGCTGGTGCGGTAACATCGACGCGAACGTGTTTGTCGGGTGGTAGTCGTACCGGATGTTGATGCGCCTGGTCCTCTATCATCTTCTACTGAGGACCCCGTGCGACTCGCTGCCAGGGATATATAGCCATTCTCCTTTCAGAATGATAACGCTTGTCTAAATGTTCGCACGTTGCCGTTGTATTTCAGGACAAGAATCGAATTACGTAATCAGCGAGGGACGATATCTCTAGCCCGATTCGCTCGCAACCACTCCGCGTGTTGAAAATTGAATCGCGCCTGGCTTTCAATATCGCCGACCTTAGGAAATTCCTAATACCAAATTTTTCTCGCGTACGTCATACCGCTCGCCACTCGTCATGCTCGTTTGTCGTACATTTTTATCAGTTTTATCAGATCCTACTCCAGCGTTTTGTATTTTTTCGAATCTATTTCCGTCTCGCGCACACGCTTACTGTTTACAGGAATTATTGTCATTAGCACCGTGGTTCTCTCTGGTAATACCATCACAGCAGTTTCCATAAAACGTTTTCAGCGTAATTAGCTTAAAAACAAACGTAGATAAAATAAGGTTGAAATTAGTCCGAATATATGTCGAACGTCGGTTCGAAAAAGAAAGACGAGATAGTATTATATTATATTACGCGATTCGAGTCCCTGCTGTTTACGTAAGAGACACGTACGTACGTATCTGCACGCATTCGAAGGAAAGTTGAAGAAACTTTGTTAATACCTTGAATAATCGTACCTGTGCCTCCGTGAAGTGATCCTCGACGGTGCGACGAATCACGTCCAGATACATAGACTCGAGGATGCCGTGTTTGAATGTTCTCGAGATCGCGTCGGTTCTTCTGGCAACAAAAATCAAATCAACCGTCGTCACGCATTTGGTGGTTTAAGGCTGGTGGCCCGGTGCGAGGCCGTTTCACGCTACGGTTACATCGCGACTGATCTCTCGCATGCATCGTGTTCGTCTCCTTAAAACCCGCACAGGACGTTTACCGGGAACCGACGGTAAACCGAGCAAGCGCGAAATTATCGATCGTCAGCCAAAGTAAACCGCGATTCTTTGCCCGCCTGCCTACCGCCTATGTCATCCGGTATACATGCCCTCTTGCTTTCTTGCCTTTCGCCTGCTTCCTACCTGTCCGTACGTTCTGTTCGCCTGGTTCCCCCCTCGTATCTTCTTCCCGACTCGTTTGATCTAATTCTGATTGAAATCGTACGAGCTAAGGTATCGCGCGAAACGATGTGATTTGTATTTATCTTTGCTGATTCTCGATTAAATCACTGCGGGTTTAATAATATCGCGTTTAGATTTGATCTCTTGGTAGATCCTCCAGCGATCGGTCATGTGATCGAGTTGAACATCTGATTATGCTTATCGCTCGGCTGTCGCCACCGGGAGGAAAACACGAAGGAAAATAGAGTTAAACAGCGATTGATTTCAGCTCCCACGCATTATCTTAGAACGCTGCGCAAATATACTTCTCGCGTATCTATTGTGCAAATACGCGAGATCTCGAATTATTTGAATTTCCACCGCGCAACCGGTGCATATCGCAGTTTTTCCTGAAAAGATCGGTTACGCAAGATCTGTTACGGCTCGAGCGTTCGACCTCGCACGTTTCCCACGTTTCGCTGTTCGCGTAGTTTTTCACGGGTTCGCTTACGAGCTTAACTGGCCGACGAAGAAGCTTCGCCGAGGCTGCGAAAAGCATGCAGGCCGCGGTTACATATCGGGAATCTCGTGCATCGGCATTTGCAAACATTGTCATTTAACGTTAGCGGCGCGCGAGTGAGTACGAACCACTTCCGTAACATATATTCACAAATTGATAAATTACTCCATGTGTTTAAGTTCGACCATGAGAAGCAATAACTTAACATACGTTTTGATACTTGGTCCCCGTGACCTGCGAACGATCATATCCCTTTCGTCCACTGTGGAAGGCCAAGACTTCCGTCCCTACGTTATCCTTTAGAGTACACCTCCGCCCCGGTTATACTTACGTGCGACGATAAACACCAGGGAAATCTGGTCGCATTCATCGGGGGGCTAAATACTAGCTGTACGCAGCGGAAAACTCGATCAGCTGTACTCGTGGTACGCGCGCGACGAAACTTCTTTACGGGAATCGATCATCTCTTAATTATTTCCCTAGCTCTCGTTTTATTAAACGTCGAAGATGAATAGATGTACATATAGGACGCGCGTGGATCCGATAGATTTTTCTCTTCCCTGCGCGCAGGTAGAACGCGTGATCTCGCGGCACTCTATCCCTTTCTTCTTACGCTCGACTCGCGGTGCATTTAAGTAAAACGAAGCGAATCCGACGACGCGATAGATAAAATCTAAAAAGGTCCGCCGAGAGCGAGGCGATAGTTGGCACTGACAGATCTAACTATTTCATTGACGGAGACGGACTGAATGTGACTCTCTCTCACAAGTCGGTCGTTTCGTTTCTGCGTGTACGTACACGGAGTACGTGTGTCACACGCGTCCGCGACGTCTGCTCGTTCACACGCGCACACGCTCGCGTTAGATCTGCTCCGCGATTACGCTTACAGACCTTTACAGGCCTATTCGTAATAATTCGTATAAAAGAAAGACGCACCACCACAGCCAGCCGAGTCGAGCTTAACTCGGGCCATGTTACGATCTGACCTATCTATGGCTGCACTCCGTTCGTTCTTCTTTCCCCTGGTACATACCTATCTACGTACCGCTAATAATAAGAGGAGGTAAGATCTCACGTTTTACCTCTATCTATACGAAACGTATTTTTATATATACATTTCGGATCATGCGTACTTAACCCGTTGCGAAATAACGAGGGACAGTAAATCGGGATGGTAACACGCGTCGTGTCGTATCAATCGAGTTTATTAAATACTTGAATTATTTGGTACAAAATAGGTATTGAGCACTTGCACGCGTTCGTAGATTAAGAATTGAGCGATCAGAACCGACTTGGTCCCACCTGTATGTACCTACATACCAGCACACAGTCTCGCGTGCTTCGGTTTAAGTAACGTAAAATAGTAACGCTGTACAACGAGGAAGTAAGGAACCGAGATCATGAACGTCGTTGTACTCTTCAGTCTCCGACATCAGAATCTCTGTCTCCGATCGCGTACAGTATATGGAACGCGATTCCTAGTAGCACCGTTCCGATCAGATCGCCCGCGGCCGTTAGGTAAGGGATCGCAGAGCTGTCCGGGTCCATCCCGCGTCTCCACATCCACACGACCATCAGTTGCGTAATGTACAATAGTAACGTCACCTGATTACAATCGAAAGATTTCAATACGAATTCCGGTTATTATTTCGATCGTTCGTACCTGCAGCAACGCGGCGAGTAAATAGAAAGTAAGAAATATAGGCGTTAAGGAAGTATGTCCTGCCTGGAGGTAGCTGATCGTATAACCAAATATTAAGTGACCGGGAATCACCATCATCAGTAAAACTCTAGCCGTTCTCGCGTGTCCGCCTGCAAGGTCTCGTTTTATAATTAATCGACTAACGCGATTTTCAAGCCGACGTACCTTTCGTGCAAAAGGTATAGGACGGATCGAAGCGAATTACAGGCAGTGGTTCATCGCTGCTCGATCGGTGGTCCCTGTGCAGAGACGTCGATATCCTGCTGGCTTGGACCGCCGCTAGATTCCCACCGACGCCATTTATAACTAATTGAAATACTGCTATGCCTTTGTAATTGGATATCGTGTAATCCAGTATCAAACCGCCCACGCTGAAATCAATGGAAACCGTTGCAATCGCAGCGACGCATTCGGACTTACATTTAGAAAAACGAAGACCTGCTAATAAGCATCGCGCATATCACAGGCGCCCAGCCGTAGTCTAATATCTCCTTTGTAAATGGATTTTTGGCCGCGATATAAACCCAAATCGGGGTTACCGTTATATGGAACACTATCAACGTTGGTGCTATCCAAGGGGCGTATTCTGGAAGTGCGACATGATTATAGATCGGTAGTTTATTGCTAGACTGCGGATTGGGAGAAATTGAGAAGTACAATTTCATTATTTATATCGATACGATGAAAATCTCGAGCCGCGCGTCGGTGTCGAATTACCTGTAGCTTTAAAGAGAAGAGATGCGACTCCTGAAAGAAGCATCAAAGTAGTTAAATCACCCAGGGAAGCCGCGATCGGCGTGGCTATGTTATCTGGATCGATGTTGATTTCTTTGGATATTAATATGACCGCGATCATTACCAAGCTCAAAAGAAAGCTTGCCACGGACGCGGTGGACAATGCGCTAGCGCATAATAAAAGCGCGTGATTTATATCGAACTGTGCTTCCGGTATCCAACCGAGCACGACGGCGGCCAGTGAAGCCAGCAATCCTACCACCGTCGCTTGACACTGTATCAATGCCAGGTTCCCAACGACCAGAGTCCACCGTTGCTTCTTCGTGTCCATGTGCCCGAGGTTCGCGTGGGTGGAGAATCTGGAGGCTAACGTCATCTCCAGGTTCCCTTTCAAACCGAGCAAGGCAGGCACCAGTATATACACTTCGGACACCGTCTGATACACTGGCCAGTGCTAGAGAATAGATCATCCCACGTGCGCGTGTGTACGTTTGGTTAGCTAAATTTTCGGTACCTGCCCCACGTACCTGCACAACGTCCAGCAACAGGCTGGCAGCGACCATACCGAAACCGGCTAACAAAAAAGGCACGAACATTTGTACGGATATTGACCAAACGTTCTCATCCTCGAACCGACGAATTTTCACCTCCTCTCTAATTTCGCTGTTTATCGGTATAAGCCGGCGCCTGTGCTCCTCCTTCTCGTCCTCGCTCTCCGTATCATCCTCGGGTTTCATCACCGCGACGACGTCTCTGATACTCGATCGTATCGCCTCATCACTGCTCGAGCCGAGCATCTGGCTTTCGTTGAATTTCCTCTCTGACTTCCTATGCCGTACGCTCGCTCTTATGTTATCATTGTTCATTCTCGTTAAGTCGTCTGACGCACCGTGCTATCGATAACTGCAACGAGAAAATTATTCCTGGTATTCCCATAAAATGTTTTAATTCATCGCGGTCACCTTTGACCACGACTTTCTTTAGCCGTGTCAACGATTATCGTTATCTCCTCGGGAGATGTATGCAAGGGATAGAAATAATTACTTGATTTGGCAGTGTTTTTATGTATCATATTTATTATATAGAGTACATGTAGTATGCACGAGTACAGTAAGCCAGTTTCTGGGTGTAGCATGTTGTGTAATCGTATATGAGTCGTATATTAATTAGTATGTCGTGTTGATAAAGGAGGGGTGACGATACGATATCGTAAAGAGTGTACGTATGACCAGGAATGCAGGTTAAAATGCCATGTACGTAAGCGAAAATCAGAATTGCCGATGCAAAGCCGAATACTCTTGTTACGTGATACATACGGGATATCTGACATTGTTGATCGTTCTTTTAAATAGACCTTTGGCAGCGGTGCGAAAAAATATTGTATTGCCAAATTGATGACGAGTTTCGATCGCTTCGACGTGTAAAACATAACCTCGAAGCCGGAGAATTTAACCTAACTCGAGTCGCGTACTGCGGACACGATTCCACATTCTGTAGGTCATTGCTCAACTCGTGGGTTAACCACGTGGAGGCGTTCCCTCGTCCCTGTGCGCGCGATAATTATATGCAAAACGAACAGACACGCTCGAATTCAATTTTATTTATATAGATTACAGTTTGTGAATTAATTGAAAATCTATGAGGAGGTATAACAAATATTTTCTGATTCTATAAAATCGATTTTATACAGTTGAAGTACAATTTTATTATTGTTAGAGGAGTTACGTTTATTTTTTTATTTTATTCGGTAGTAAAAATGAATAGCTTGGAGTTAGAAAATCGTTTTTTAAGCGAGAGTGTAGCGAAAGTGACAGGGTAAATTGATTTAAGGCTAGTCGGTCGAGTATGTCCGGTTAGTCTTATAGGGAGTATGAAATGCAAAATAAATTTACCCGAAAATTAACGTCGATTACTGAAAAAATAAACGGTAGATGAGAGGCGTTAATAGACTCTCGCGAAGCGTGGTCGATTTAAATCCGTGTTCACCCTGGGCACAGGGGTCCGTACGCGGGAACGAAGCTCGAAATAATTCATTCGTCGCGGTGCTGGGCAGACAGTGGGCATAGTGCCCGTAAATCTAAATTCTCTTGTCCTAGTAATGCGCATGTACCTATTATTGCAAACCTTTGTAAGCAACCGCACTTTCTTATCTGCTATCGAATTTGCCTCACGCGTCAAATAGGCTCCTTTCAAATTCATTTTATAATTGCACTTAATGTGAAACCTCACCGTATAGTGGTTCTACTTGTGTAATTGTTCCGCGAGGTGAGGTCTCTTCATATATTTTCTCTAAATATTCCAAATTCAGAATAATTAATTGCGAATCGAAAAAGGAAGAGTTTGATAGAAAATTGAACATCGAGTGATATGGGTCGTAAAAATCGTGGCAGAAAAAAGTCGACGAGGTCGGCGAAAAATGTGCAATCAGAGGAGGAGAGACAACTTAACGAAGACGCAGTCGAAGAGGAGAAACGTGAAATTCCAATCGGATCGCGATTATCCTATCCGTTGATCACAGCGTTGCCGACGAGCGAAGACGAAGAGGGAGAGATTGAATTAAATATCAAACCAAGATTCGTGTTCGCGTCGAGCCTCTGCGCGTTGTGCTCGGGGAAATCTACGCTCTGCTGCGAACAATGTGACATGGTGTCTTACTGCTCGAAGAAACATCAGGCGCAAGGACTGAGCAAACACCGAGAGTTGTGCGAGGCGTTAAAAGAAATTCGGTCTTGCATCGCCTCGACGCTATCTTCTAAACTCGACCCGGAACAATACCGTGTATTTCGATTGCAGCTGCTCGCAATTTTTGAGTCGAGAATCGGTAGGCCGTTGGAACTTTGGGAGAGAGAAATATTGTTGTATCCCAGAGTTTGTCGAATCTGTCGTAGCTTCGTCGAGAAGCTAGTTTGTTGCCTGCGATGCGGAATGGAATCATTTTGCGACGATCACGGCAAGGAACACGAGAACTGGTGCGAGAAGTTTCAAATTTTCCAACGATTTCTATTCCTTCAACGCGAACACGGTCAAGTCGACCCGTGGATACCAAATATGCATCGATCGATGCTCGTAGCGACTTCGTGCTTCGACGAACTGATGCACGAGATTTATGGGGATTCCTCGTATTATCGTCAAATGGATTGTTACACGTATTGCCTGTTATCTTATTTGTCTACTATTCCCTTGACCGCACTTTACTCCATGCAAATGTCTTCCGACGATTGGCAAACTAAAATCGAATATACTATACACGTGATCGGAGCAGAGTTCCAATTCGAGGGAATTAATCTACACGTTTGGGAGAAATTATTTCTTCACTTCTCACTTAACTTGAAGATGCTTCGTTTAATTTTTATAGGGCCGGAGTTGCATCTGCCTAGAGGCGTGTCTCCGAGACTTTTGTCTACGGTAAATCTTTGTCAGAAATGTAAATCTGACGACAGAGCTGTCGTCGTTTCGTTCAAACCCGAAAAGCTGTATCACGATGTACTTCGCGATTCTGCTGGCGTCGCCGAGCCAGATTTAATTTGCGCGTTTAATCCTGGCCTCTATAGGAAAACTGGTTTCGGAGGTCGAGACACCTGGTTCGAGACGATAAGAGAATTCTGTGGAAAATCAAAGCCTGTCGTGATCACGTCTTACACCGCGGATGAAATGGTTTGGGAAATGGCTAGGATCAATTCGGTCGCGGAAATCGATGTGATTCTGCAGCCGAGATTAAATCCCTACGCGTCGATCAAACCGGACCGGAATTTTGTCAGCGACGATACTAATCCTCTTATTTATAAAAATTTCTACATCGCTATTATCAAAGGCAAAACGATCTCGACGGTGAACTAATGATAATCATTTTCTATTCGTGGTGTTCCTTTTATTTCTGCATTATGTACGTTGATATACACAAATGGTAGAGGTACGTTCACGGTGTGCAGATGCATCGAACAGTTTTCACATTGAATAAAGTTCTTGCTCGCTCGAATATCTCACAGAGCGAATATCTCCTTTTGTACCTGTTCAGTGTTCACTTGAACACATTGTTTCGAACACGAGCCTCGGGTATTACTAACTAGTTGACATATCACAGATGAAACTGCATTAATCATAGTCTTTGTTCTATACACACTATACATACATAAATACGGAATAGTTCGGAGATAACGTGAGTTCAAATGATAAGTGGAAGCTATTTACAATACTGTGAATATTCTTCGAAAATCGGTGTGAATCTGTTATGAGTACAGAGTACAGCCAGCTCATAACGGGGCACGAAGAATGGTAATAACAGTAACGAGATACTGGCAATTAATAGAACGGACTGCAGATTTTATGCGTATACAAAAATCGAATGTCTCAATATGTGATACAAGTTTTATTCTGCACATAAAATCTGCAGTCTAACGGTGGAGTGAGATGGTGTCGGGTTCAGGAATCAATTATATGTACTTAGAGAAAACGAAATAGACGAAGAGTACGAAAATAGTTAGAACGTGCGAACCAATCGGTCGGTTCACCGAGTTAGACAATTCATAATAATAGCGACTGTACGCGTCGTCGCAATGGGAGGGCCAGTTTTTAAAACACGCTGCGTACGCTACTACGTGCGCGATGTAATTCTGTTCGAAGGTGCCGCGGATCAGGTGAGAGTAAGGGCCTGAAACAAAAAATTAACCAAGGTACTATCAGTGCAGATATTATGTGAATAAAATTGATTCAGTTCTTGTGGATTTAGATGTTAGCGGATTTTCATACGCAGATTAAATATCTTACCTATCGAGTAAACTCCGACGTCCTCTCCTCCGTGCGTTTCATCCTCTAAATAGAGACTAGCCATATGCGTGTAATACGGATCGTTCCGCGTCGGGTCTTTATCGACAGGTATCCATGTCTCATTGGCATTGTTACTATCGTTCCTCCTGTGATGATAAAACCCTGGACCGTTCGCGTAAGTCAGGGTCTCGTACGTTGGCTCCGAAGGCTTATTCGCAAAACCAAGAATATCGTTTCCCCTGTTCGGATAACCATTCATGGTAAACGAGTGCGAGTGGTCGGCCGTCACTATAATTAACGTTTCGTCCAGGTTCACTTGTTCCAACGCGACTAGTATCGCTTCCTCGAGTTCGGATAACTCTCGCATAGCTAACTGCGCCCAATTGTGGTGATGAGCCATGTCGATCCTTCCGCTTTCCACCTGTAAATTATTTCTCTCAGTCGCTGAACTTTATTCAAAAAAATCATCGAACCTTACCATCAAAACGAAACCCTTGTCATTCTTCCTGAGTAATCTAAGTGCCTGCGCGGTCATGTTAGCCAGACTCGGTATGTTCTCCGGTTTCACGGTGTGATAAGGCATGTGGCTCTGCGCGAAGACTCCGAAAATTTTCGAGGTGTTAGCAATGTCGACGGAGAACAGTTGCTCGATATCGGTGACCACTTGCCCATCGGGATTATTCTTAGCCCAGACTTTAGTCAAATCCTGTCCGTCTCCTCTGACGCACGTGCCGTCGTCTATCGGCTCCTCCATAGGCAGACCCAAATGCTGAGCACCGCCGCCCATCATCACCTTAAATTTGTTCCCTGGCGCATCTTCGATCAATTGCCTAGCTATGTCTTTCACGCAGTCTTTGTACTGTTTTGGTATCGCGGTGTCGCATTCCCAATCGCGGTTGTTCGTATGGGCGTACAGACCGCCCGGTGTGGCGTGCGTTACTCGCGTCGTCGTCACGAATCCTGTTTCGATTAATTCGATTTTTTATATACTTATCGACGAGGAGTATGTTCCTAATGATAAATGGAATAGCAATCGGTGATTTGGGTATCGGACATTGGGTATCATTCTAATCGTTGTCTCCTATGATAGAGATTACTACGATTGAAATCGTTTATCGCGAAGACAGAAAATGAATGAGGGAATCAGAGATTAAACGGTACGTCCTAGATAAAACGGAAGGTCGCCTCGTGACCTCCTTGTCCTCGTTTTCGCGCTCGTTTCGACAAGGCCTATTCGATACTGATGCTTTAACACCGGTAGCCGACCGTGAGTCGATCATTGCAGTCGACAAGTCACGTTCGCATTCTATCGATCAATGTATACGAAGATCAGAGTCGACTGCCTTATCTGTAATTAATACCTGCGTAAAATTGCCTTTTGATTCTTATAATGTCCGTAAGGTATTTACGTCACATTCCTGCTCAAACGACTTGCGAAATGCGATAATGGAAGAAAGGTTTCAATTCTCTGGTATATGTTACTGAAATCTCTCATGATTTATAAGCAGCGTTACTTGGAACTTACTAGTACTATTTGCATTTTTGTCCATTAATATACTATTTATTTTTTAGATTGTAATTTAATGTTATAGTAGAATTTAAAAAGGGTTAGTTGCACGATGAGTCTTGCGTTAAGACTGGCGAATCGACTCACCGGTATCCATGCCGCTTTGTTGCGCCCAATCTGCGATCGTTGTCACTCGGCTCAGATGATCGATGGTCTTGTCGCAATGATTGTACGAAGCTTTCGTATCCAATCCCAGTACCTTGTAGCGGCACTTAACGCCGGAAAATAAGGCAGTGGCCGTGCCAGCCGAATCGGGTACTTGCTTGTCCGTATTGTAAGTCTACAGATATAATTGTTTTAAGAGAGACGTATCGTACTCGGTTCGGTGTTAATAGTCGAAGATTCGTTCGTTACTTTGGCCAGCGCGGCGTTAGGAAACTTTTCGAAAGCCAATTTGTATTCCTCCCCGGTCTTCCCTTTGATTTGGCCTTTGTATATGCGACCGGCCGTGACCGTCGATATTCCCATCCCGTCGCCGATGAAAATGATAATATTCTTCGCACGATTTTCATTGTTCCGATAAGCCAGATTCCTCCGTAGGTTCTCCTGCCCGGATTTCAGCCAGAACGACATATCTACGAGAGTATCGAGGAAATTGAAAAGTTGACGGTTCCCATTTCCGTGCATCAGAGAAAATGTGAATCGCGATACAGCGAGAGAGAGAGAGAGAGAGACGAGCGGTAAGTGGACGTTACGCGTCCAGCGGAGGTGAACCTTGATTGAACTTGACTGGCGATCAATTCACCGTGAAACTCGTTGCATCACGGAATTATTAAGATTACGAACCTTCGTAAACGGTCGATCCTTTGGGGAGAGCGTCGAGTCCGAGGATAATCGACAACAGGCAAACGGATAACGTGAACCGTTTCATGGTCGAAATCGTCGATCTGTAACAGACGCCAGATTCCATTTGTGTATTCAGATTATCACGGCCGCGTGTACGGGTCCTGTACTATTGTGAGCTGATTGCTGGTCATCTAATTCGTAGTTTCGCCCGGCGTGATTGGATAATAGCTCGTTCTTTCCATTCGCGGAACTTTACATCTTTTCTGAACCGATACCCAAACGCGAACTGACGCGGACAGAACTTTGCGATAGGGGAGCCGGCCTGGCTATTCGGGTCAGCTGCCGTCGCCGGAACGAAAACGTACATCCTGGCGTTCGCCACCCTACGTACGCACGCACGAGGTAGCGTGCATATATAGCGCGGAATTGATTTGCCGCCGTGTTCGGTGTCATAACGCACGCACTTGTAAAAATTAGCTCGGGTTAACGCGTAAATCGATCATGCCCGTACGCGCGAGATTCTTCTTCCGGCACGCGTGAACCAACGTAGAGAGCCGCGGCACGTGTCGGTCTAATCGACAGCGAAATTGCGGATCGGTCGACGAACCGTGTAATTAGTTAACGTAACGAGAATCGGCCAAGGGAACCGTACCGTTTTTTTTGTTTTTTTGTTTTTGCTCTCGTTTCGTCGATGAATTTTATCCGGCCTGGTGCCGCGCTAATACCACAGTACAGAGCCACCGAGGAAGTTTCTCAGTTTATATAGCGTTTCAAAGGCCCTGGTAGATTGTGCACGAGGTGGAGAGCGTGCAAGGGACACTGAGAGTACAGATTCTCGAGGAGTGATGTGGTCGGGGGAGGGGGGGAACCCCTCGTGCAATGCTAATCCGAGCGTAATTGAGCAGCTCGCTGGCATTATGTCTTATGTCCGCGAGATTAATCCGAACATTTCGCGGTCTCGCGACCAGTCGATCCGCCCAGTCTCTCTCTCTCTCTCTCTTTCTTTCTCTCATCGTCCTTCTTCCGTTCGCTCTCTTATCGTCGAGCGATTTCCGATCGGAACATCCGACCCGGTGACATTTTTTCGTATGACCGAGTTTCACCGCTTTTCTTACCGTCTTCACCGATGTCATGCCTTCGATTCATGTTTATCCGCAGATCTACGCACGTTCGGATCGTCGTTCACGTGAGCCTCGTCTCGTGTCTCACGTAAGAACGCGACTAGGATTCGGCCAATCACGTTTTTCACATTGTCTCGAGCCTCGAGAGGTGAGACGGAGGCCTCGGGCGCGGATTGGCACGAGATACCGACGGCCGTTTCCTCGGCTCCGATTTCCACGTTCTGTACACGTGTCGGGTAGGCGACGAAAAACTTGGAAACTCATGCGTGATCGACGTTCACGATAGTATCGTGATCGTCAACTGATAATCATTGTTTTCGTCGATTTATACTCCAATCCCTGTCCTTCGGTTTGCAGTTTTTTTTATCCTCTCGCGAATCGTGATACATTAATCATGCCGTAATTCGTCACAGAGTGCCCGATAGATACTACGTGCATATGTAATAGCCCGGTTTCTAATTCCGCTCCAGGGAATTACCGCACGAATTATTTTTTGTTCGAATTCATGTGTCTAACATGTGTGGTTATTCTTATTTATATCGGCTTATCTGAGATCGATGATAAGACGCGGCACGATCGTCATAGGTGTACATTCGGAGGCTGAAACGTGCAAATGAAACCCGCACGTGCCGTGCGTATAATACCGTGCGTGGATAAATTCGCCGAAACTCGTTAAAAACGGGACGTCAAATAAAACGATACATTCTCGGAATAGTTTCCTCTACGCGCGTATTCCGGTGTCCTTATCTCCGTCGTCGGTACGCGAAGATTTAATTGAAACTTTGTCTCGGTTTGTAACGACATTTCTATTTGACTTGCTTTATTGCAAATTGATAAGCCAGTGGCCATTCTCTTATTTCCAAGCGGATGAGTAAACTCGAATACACGTACACGCGCGTATACGTGTAGGCATGCATGTACTTCATTGTCGAGGACGCTCGATAAAAGTGGCGTGCGTCTTTTTCAATCGGTATGCAATTGCTTTCTATATTATCTGGCCGCAAAAAAGGCAAACAAGAAAACCGGCACGTTTTTCTTATCTTCGATATCAAAGCCCGGTCAAGTGATCTGAAACAAAAGGAGTGGAAAGTCGGGGAGAAATCATTTCAAACTTTCCACGTGCGATTAATTTGGCGAAACCGATATCGACGAAACGATCGCCTTATCTGAACAATTGTAGCGACGTAGCAGCGATGATGGCAACTACATCTGCGAGAGTTCGACGCAACTTCAAAAATTCCGCTTCCGATACAAATTGCTCGTTGACCTACTTACGCGGTTCACACCGTCGTCGCGTGGTACCGAGGATGCCAGAATCGGTGAACCGTAGTACGTTTCACATTGATGACATCCCCGGCGAGAAAAATTTTCATCGTATTTTCTCGTTACAGTAATTCCGTCTCGCGTATCTCTCAGTGATAAAAATTGGGTCGGGGAAATAAAAAAGAATCTGAGGCACGTTCTTTACGTAACGTCTCTTTATATACTTTGTAGTCTCTCGCAGTCGCCGTATCGCAAAGATCCTGCACGGCTTCCGCGGATAACAATTGCGATTAATACGCAGTAACGAGGTAAAACGCGATTGTTGCATACATTAAGAGGATCACAGAGAAACGGGAACGGCGGTATTACTTGCGAACCTTACGTGCGTGCCTTGCCACGGCGATGATATACGAATAACGCGATTGTCGGTAATTGTTCGCCGTTTCCAAAATATGCAAAATACTTCAAAAATATATAGATATATTTGTCGCAAGCTCCGGGGTATCACGTACGCCGCGCATACGTATTTCCGCTTCTCATCGAAAGTCGAGAATATAAATTGGCTCGTCGTTGTACGTAACTTGTTCGTTGCCTCTCGATCGTGAAAGGTCTATAAAGGCCGCGGATCTTCACGCTTCCGTCATCTAAATTGAAAGTAGGAAATCAGATTCGTTCCACGTTCATCACATTTTCACCGCGTCGAAAATGCATCAAACCCGTAGCCTTGATTCGTACGTACGTTACGCGTACGTGCTCGTTGTTAATAATAAATCATTAAACTTGCTTCGTATCGTCTCGCGTCCTGCGCGAGCTTCATCGATGTTAGGTACGCGTCTCCATACAGAAAACCATGAATTCTGCACGAGCATCCATACAAATACAATCTTCCATGCTTCTCGAAAAGTAAAATCTACTAAAACTCGATGGATTGTTTTACTTAAAATTAAAACGGCCAGCCGTCGAATACGAAGATCGCGTAGCGTCGATCCTGACGCTTTATAAAAAATTGTTTTGTGCGACGGACCCGGGTGCTACGCGACGATGTCCATGTCGGACGAGGAGTTCGGCGTCGTCGGTGCCAGGCTGCCGAGGGTGTCCTCGTCCGGTAGACCGTGCTGATGGCAGCCTGTTGGCGCCGGACTCAACGGTGGTAGATGAGGCGACGAGAGCATCGGGTCGCGGCTGTGAATCGGACCCGTACCGTCGTCCTCCATCAGATCTTCGAGCTGCGACATGCTCAAGCTCGGCCCATCGTCAGCCACCAAATCTGGAATCTATCAACGCGATTCAGTGTATAATCTAACGAGATATCACATAAGAGAATGTAATCGTAATTTATGCGCTTGTTATCTCATCGTCGACCTACATATCGCGGGCGCAGAAGTAGGTGTGAGTACGCACATTCACGCGTATGGGTAAACGCGATTTCATCGAAAAATGCTTGGTAATTACTCTCATTCACGGAACTGACCTAAGCGTATGCAGGAAGCAGGATGACTATTAGAATCGAGGATAGGATGCAATCGGTATTATCTAACTGTAGTTTTATAAAATCGGCGTGCACGCGTACTTCGTAGCGGATAAGAAAAAAAAGAATGAATGATACCTCGGGTGGGGATTTCGTGACAGGAATCAAGTGGGAGTAAAGGAGACCGCGATGAACGCGTACGTGTTTGTTCAAGCGTTTGTTACGTATCTCGGTGTGCGTGCGATGTACGCGAGTAAACGAAGCGATTTCGAAGCTTGTAGTCTGGTAACTGGTAAGAACAGATGCGGATTATGAAACCAGTCCCGGGAACGAAACGAACGTTTATTCGGATCAAGGATCGTGAAACGATCGTCGGTGCATATCGGCGTCGATCGGCGTAACCTTGACGAAATTCAAAGCAGCAGCCGGTGTCGCTTTCGATGTACACCGAGCACTCTTGCGAATAAAATCTTTCCGCC
>SHCU01000074.1:197595-223342 GCA_004307685.1 Ceratina australensis | reverse complement strand
ATTTGAAATTAGTTCTTAATATTTTCTTATATTATGTACAGTTAATAAACANCCGTCTTCATTAACCGTTGTTCCGTATCGCCGGAGTCGCTCTCCAACTTAGCGAGGGAACCCGAACCGCGGCAGCGGGAGCGCTCGCGCCGATGGTCGCTGCGCTTCAGCTTCTGCAGTCCGTATTTGCCGTCTGTCGAACCTTTCGATACTGGCAACGACTCTAAATTAGCCATCAACAGGTTGATAGACGACTTTTGTTCCTCGATGTAGAGCGACTCCATTTCTTTTACTAGGAACTTGGGCATGAGCTTGCGGTTCTGTCGAAAACAATAGATTAGAAATACAAATTTTAGAATAGATTTTAGTTTTCTTTAACACTAGAAAGACTGAAACTTGGTATAAATATACCTATATTGCGCAAAAGTAGTAAAAATGATTGTAATTTGGAAGAATAAGGTATAAAGAACATTTGAAATTAGTTCTTAATATTTTCTTATATTATGTACGGTTAATAAACAGGTTATTAGTAAATATTAACGACAACAAAAATTTCTAAGGAATTGAATCATTATATACATAATTCTTTTTCTAAGTGAAATTAAAAAGCAGTGAAAATTACTTCTTTGGGCAATCTAGTGCTAATTAGAAATACAAATAACAATAGAATAGAAATAAATAGAAAACACCGAGACAATGTATAGGGTGTATCAACGGCACAGACCTTTTCCATTTCGTTGACCTTTTGAAGACGACCGTCCAGCTCCCTCCTGATGGCGGCAGCCTGCTCGTCGGCTGAATCCAACAGGAGGGCGTTGAACAGAAGCTGGTGCTCGAACTTCTTGATCCCGAGGATCTGCTGGAATATGTCGTACAGCTGCTCCTTGGTCAGCACGTTCTCCGACATCAGCGTTTGCTCCTGTTTCCTGGGCGGCCTCTTCGTCTCCTCGTCGCCGGTGCCTTTCATGATCGCGTCGAACTTAGCCAGCCACGACTGGAGCACGGTATCTTTGCTCAGCCCGTCGATCTCCGGGAACCGTAGCACGCGTATCTTTATATTCTCCTTGAACACTTCCTTGAAGTCGTTCTGGGAGCAGGCACCGCCTTGTACCATCTGTACCACCCTGTCCGACGACAGAAACACATCGTGATAATTCTTAATCGCGTTGCGAAACGCTTCGTCCGCCTGTATCTGAATATCTCCTTTCAGGAAGCTCTGCAAATCATAACGGAAAGGAGTATGAGTATAATAGGGCGACGCCGCGTTCCGGGTGCATCGGACGCGAGCCGCGAAGGCGAAGGTTGCCCGTCGTATAGCATACGCGTCTAAATGTATCTAGATAGCGCGTAAGACGGGCCGCGAGTACGGCTTCGCCCATCGCGTTACGTTCCTTGCGTCGAAAGGTTTCTTTCTCGATGTTATACGCGCTTACTTACGTGCACATATCGCGACCGTGCGCGCGTAGATATCAGCCATTAGGCGGAGACGTTTATCGCGTATCAGGCAGTAGCCCGAGAACGGGTTTCTTACCTGAAAACGAGAGCATATCGTCTCGAACTGTTGCTTCGTTACTTTTGGAAACCGTTTCGTCATGTCCAGTGGTTGCTTGGCGTTGAACGGATACGCGATGCATCTCGACACGAACACGTACAATTGTATCCTCGTCTTTCGTTCCTCCTCCTCGCGCTCTTGCTTATCCTACGATTTTCATGTCAAACTAATTACAGTAATATTCATTAACATATTTAACCCCTTCCCGTACTTTAGCGAGTCTGACTCGCGATGAAGACTTCGGCCCAAACATGAATATCGCGAGTCAGACTCGGAACGAGAGGCCCAACACTTTGGCGAAACATGAATTGACCTAAACATTGGGTCTGTTTAGCGCGCGTCGATGCCTACCGCTTCGGCCCGAGTTTCGTCGAGCTAAATGGCACGGGAAGGGGTTAATCACATTTTCTATGATCTCTAAATTACGTATCGGCAATAACGATAGGACGCTGAACGCGTTAAGCGATTGTACCTGTAGATCCGCTTCGGTTTTCTCGCTGGCGACCGATGGCGACGGGCTCGTGGGTCTCTGAGCGTAATTAGCCGCGTCGTGAGCAGCTGACATCGATGGCGACAACGAGTTCCTCGCGGCGGAGGCACCGGGATGCGCGGCGTCCAGACCAGGCTCACGGGTGGCTCGAGGTGTGCCGAAGGGACCATGGCTCGGGCCCCCTGGCGAGGCCAACGAGCTCACGCTACCCGAGACGGAACCACTCGCCCCGCCGAGGCTTCCTCCGGGTCCGATCTGTCGCCGTGGGCCGTGCGAACCCGCTGCTCCAGCGCGAGCACCGCCGCTAACGCTCCCGTTGCCGCCGGCAGCATGCTGAGGACTCTGGTCCTCGTCGCTTTCCGCCTCCGACGAGCTCGGATCGATCATTGTTCTCCTCTCGGATACGTTTTACCGCGAACCTTCGATCTCGCTGCTACGTTCGACGGATGATCCTTCCTCTCAACACCTGCGAAATAATCGAAGACTGATCGAACGCTTACTAAAGCCTCTCAACCACATAGGATTTGAATTAATATAATTTGGGCCCGTGTTACTTTCAGGTCACATTTTAACTTATCGATATTTTTATACAGATGCAAACATTATAAATTGTTGTTACCTGATAGTCACATAGTGAATATATTGCAAATTGTTTAAACGGAAAAATTTGTTTCGTTTGCATATATAGGTTTATAATTGTTGATTTTTAGTTCCTCCAATTTTTTGGGATTTAAACAAAAATTCAGCCCATGCAGGGTTAATTGTAAAAGCGTTAATCTATTTATTGCAGAAGCGAATCGGTTTAATTCTGTTCAACTAATGATAACAAGTAGACTGCAGAGCTTTATGCAAAATAAATCTGAATAACTGCTACTATATTTTAAAAATCATAATTTGCGTCCACTTTTGCGTCACCCTCGACATTAAATCAACTTTACACATCACATTTCATAAATGCATAAAGTTCGCAGTCTAAATGAATGTTTAAGCGAAACTTTCAAAAGGGTCTCTCGTCGCATCACTCGTACCCTTTGCGATGATACAACGACACGATACGATTAATATACTCGCAAAGGTCAAGCGTGTCACGATGCTTATGACACGTGCAAAATAAATCTCCGAACTTCGCGTCACAATTTCCCAGTGAGTCGCAGCGTTTAATGTGCTTTGAAAATCCCACGAGGCCGCGCTCCCATCACCGCGCCGTACGCGCTGGGATCAGAAAGCCACGATCTCATACCCGATACGAAATAAATGTAACTCGCGTCGGAACGTGCATCGGTGTAGCGAGGATGCAAGGAATATCGATTGCCGGCGTTCGTTCGTCTCCGTTCGACTCAGTCCTCCTCGTCGCGCTCTCGCATCACTTCCTTCTTCTTCGATTAATAAGGATTGACTTGCGCGTGCCGGACACGCGAGCCGAAAAGAAACCGCGATTCGTTGATCGTCCGAACGTCGAGTACAGAGTCCGCGTGCACGTGTGTAACGACCTGCAACCACCCGCATAGCATATGGTATGCAAACACGTCTGGCGCAATGTTGATAGCGTCGTGACGGTAGGCCCGTGCTTTAAGTTCGGGTTCAACCGCCTTTAACCGGCGTTGGCCCATATTCCCGGTTCCTAGTTCCTATTATTCTCCTCGGCTATCAATCTGTCAGCTATACCACCGACGAGAGATTAGTAAAGAGTGCCAGCCTTATGGCAGACCTTGTAGCAGAAAAAAACATGATAGGAATCGGTGCGAAAGCGATAACAGATCATGGAAAGAAATGCTAGAGCGTACTATAGTAGAGATATATATGAATGTATCGTAAGGGTAGTTAAATTCTGATTAATAAACGAATAAAAATATGTGCCAAATTAGTCATGCTGTGAGATTTCAGAGATCTGTTTTACGGCGCCAGGCTCCCTCAGGCCCCTTTTGCCTGTAACACAGGGGCTGGCACTCTTTACCAATCTCTCCTCGGTGGCTATACTCGGTAAACGGTGCACGTGGTTTTAGAACGCGATCGGTGCGGAGCGAACATTCGACACGATGCGGCGCAGCGCGATATCGATTCCTCTTATCCTGCTTCCACACACACCCTTCTCCTACGTAGCGCACATTTCGCGGCGATGCAGGAAACGCATCGTGACTCGACTCCGGAGCTTCCGGTTTTCATAACCGGATCCATGCCTAATTAATAGTTAGCTAAGTTGCCCCGAGTTATCGCCGCGTATCGTCCGCACGCATCCCCTTCCCCCGTTATCAACCCCCTACCACGGTCTTATCGTTGCACGCTCGTCGGTTTCCACTCGGCACATTCGATTCCCGTCTGTGTGTAGCAGACCGTGGCGGAATCGAATCGATCGGATGTCCCAAGGTGAACACACGATCGATTCGACGTTGTAACGTGTAGAGGCCCGTTCGTAACGAAATCATTCCCTTTTTGCATCTGGGTGTGTCATGCATTCGCGTAGACCTCGCCAGCGAAGAGGGTCTCTACTTGTTGGAGCGAATCCCTCTTCTCGTTAACTCTCGCACTCGTTCTGCTCCGTACATGCGCACGTGCTGTATCTATCGCGCGTTCACCGATCGTTATTACAAAATCCACCGAGACGAACCTTTTTTTCAAACGATACGCGGCCACCACGAGCCTGGCAACGAGCATCGGGCGATCATGTCCAGCGGTCATACTATCGCACCCCGAAGATTCTTCTTCTCCCTCGGCTGCGAACGGATACCCTCGCGCGTCACCGATTACGCGACGCTGCGATCCGGCGATTGAAAAGGCGAAGCGTCGCTACTCTCAACAGTTTAGTAGACGTCGGATCGATCGAATTCGTTGAGCAAGCCGAAGCTCCAAAGAGAGTGGACGGATTGGACTCTCGACGATCACAAGCCGCGTGTACTGACTCCCACAGCTTTCGTTCGTCAACTAACCGACTATCGAAACGATAGCGCCGACGCCGACGCCGACGCCGACGCCTACACGGCCGTCGCGGTGCACACCGGACGCCCGGGATGACACGCTCGACGGAGACGAACGTACGTGGGAACGAGACGCGACGCGTTCCAGGCTTGTAAAAGGGGCGAGCAAATTTAGAAAGGTATCAATTTACCAAAAGTGGAAAGTATAAATGCGCGAAATGGGTCACGACGTTTGCCCATTATTCTCGGCGAGGATAGCCGCGAGGGTATAAATGATGCAACAGGGATGAAACGCGAGGGGAACCGTGTTCCTACATTTTCCTCCGCGCTCTGACGGGCACCGATTTTTTGTCGCGTACCATGTAGTAAATCAGGCTTTCTAACGTGCCGAAGAAAATTAAGTCCTGTGGTGGATGTTATTTTATTTTGAAGTAGGGATCGGACGGCGGTAGGGAACGGGGGTGTGTCGAAGACAGGATTAAAAAGAGAGGCCGAGGCGAGGCAGGAAATAAAAAGCAAGAAGGAAGTGGCAATGGGCCATCCATCGATCGGGTGCGCGGCTCGGCGCGACGCGCGGTCGTCATTGGGTAACCCGTTGGTCAGTCGGTTGCCACCTCGCGTTCTACGCTCTTTCAAAATCTTTTCCCCCTGGACGCATCTCGAACTGAATGTAGAATTCCTTATCAGGCGCTTCCTCGAACTGAATGAATTACTTTCGTATATACTGGTACCTCGATACACGAGTGCTCTAATATACGAGTGTTTGGAGATACGAGCCGCTCAGCGAGCGATATTTTGCTTTGAAATGAGAGCAAGATTTGAGATACGAGGAATCGCACCCAAAATGCGGGGCGCGTGTTGGTGTCGTGAAAAACAATTGCTTTGAAATACGAGCAATTTGACATACGAGGAAGTTTACGGAACAAATTGAACTCGTATGTCGAGGTACCATTGTACTTGCATACACGTTTTCAATGCATTCGACGCTTCCCTGATTATCACCTTCTACCATTTTAAGATGCAAGGTTTGATTACATTCGACATGAGCTACCCTTTCTTACAGGAAACCTCCTAAAAGAATCCATTCACCGAGTCGTAACAGTATACGAACGCGTGCTCGTACACTATGTACTTACTTCTGCTATGTACTACATAACTCGTTCGGTGTTTTGGGTCAAGTGGATTCTTTCTGGGGTCTCGAGCTTTAGACACCGAACGAACGGTAACAACGTTCGTTTCGCGGACGAAAGAGCTGTAGGATCGTTTTTCATTTCTCTATGCAAACAGCAGAGCGTAGAGTCTCATAGTTACACGAAACTTTTCGATCGATTAAAGTACTTCTAAATATCAGAATGGAAGTAAAAACCAGTGGTTCAAGGATCGTCTTTATTTTCTGCACGTACAGAGGTTTTATACATAAATTTCTATGGTACAATTGAGAAAAGAGTATCTTAAGTAACAGTTCTTTATCGTCGCTTGTCGAACGGTTCGTTTCCTCCGGTAATTATAAAGATATAAACCTCTTGACCTAGGACGAGGTTACGCCATTTGCATTTCCATCGGGCTCAGCGCATTTACTTCAAATTCTGGCACGCTGCCAGCAGCAAGAAAAAATAGGTTATCGATCAATCGCTTATATGTATTTTCTAACTGCGTAATCTCTCATTTCCGATGGAACGTTGCGCGATCTTACAGACCTTCCATGTGTCCATTCCTTTTCGTTACATTCTCATATTCTTATAATTTTCAATTTCCTACGTACTACCCCATTTTTATTATAAACTTGTTAGGGATCTATAGCGCGATATCATCTACTTTTTCAAACTGAATTAAAATCCTGTCAAGTTCCACATATTCATTTATTGCCTCTAATTTCTCATTTTCCACGTTCCTTTTTATTATAAACTAAACTGAAACCTCCTTTGTACTTAAAATTGAATTATGTTTAATTCAGTTAACAAAGACAGTTCAAAGACGATCGAAACTTTAATACCATCTAATTTTGTACAATGTCATCTCCATTCTTATTAAGCAATTATAAGGTAGGTCATGTCATCTCTATAGAGCTCAATGGAGAAGACGCAGAAACCAGAAACCATTCGTTTTCCATCTCTTTCGGATCGTCCTCTGTCGCAGCACTCTCGCTCCTGGTCGTTCCTCTTTTCGTCCTCCTCACGGCTCCTCGGGCCCGAGTGCTCAATGTCAAATGTGGTAGTAGTAGTGACATCTTCGAGAATGAAGGAGAAATAAGAGTCGGGGGCATTCGAGTCGAATTCCTCGACGTCCTTAATTGTCCGACGATGATAGCAGTATAGTAGTGACGTTTCTTTCTTCCGTCGTTCAATCTGATCGAACGAGACAGATGAAAGACGTTGATTCACGCGCATAGATAGTTGTTGCCCCACGTTGCTTGTCAGACTTCGCTTTTCACTTTTCGCTCATTCAACGCGAACGAGCTGTTTCATTGATACGTGGCAGCTGGTACGATGACGTGTGAAACGTCGAGGCGACTTGGTTAAAAGGACGAAGGACGAAGCAGCTCGCGCGAATTCGAAGAGAAACTAGAAAGGAACGTTCTGTTCTACAAGCATGTTCGACGCGACGAGGGAGAAGACGGGGGAAAATCGTGATACGTCGTACGCGATGATTCCAAACCGAATAATATGAGAATAATTCGCAGCCGAATACACCGGCCGAAAATTCGTTACCGTCAACGAGGCATCAACGCTTGGGGAGACCCGTGGAGGACAAGTCGATGCACGCGTTACGTCGAACAATATTCCCAACAATTATTATTGTCATATCACCAGGATGTGGACTGAAGGGAACTCGTTCTATCGGAAGTGATGAAAACTAGAGAAACCGCCATGTATCAACTCCTGCATCTACGTAGTCGTCCTCTGCGAACCCTCGCCTTAGGATTGATCGGGTTGACTTTCTATGCGTATTACCGAACAACCTACTACGACATCTCTCAATATGCCGCGCCTCGAAACACCAGTGAGTATACGTAACAATCAAGGAAACTTAAAATCCTCTGAACGTTAAATACTATCGTAGATCATATCTGATTTAGGTCGACCTGTGTTCCAAGAGCTCTACAGACAAGGACCCAACTCGAGCACGGAGTACCGAGTGTCGCCTTCATCTAAGAACAATTCTCCTGAGCCTTCTGCTGGGTTTTATAATGTGCAGAATATCAGCACGCTGTCCAGCTCCGTCGTCACCGTACAGTCAACTTCTAGTTCCCAAGTATTCTCCTCCGCGAGCGTATCGGTCGTTGTCAAGAAACAAAATAGCGAGAAGGCTTCAACCCACGCGGACAAGGCAGCGAACGAGACGAAAGAGATCACTGTACCTGTTACCAACGAGTACTCTGCGAGGGCTATCTACGAGGCTGGCCACGCGGTACCGATCCCGGAGAGGTGTCCGAACTTCGGTAAAGAAATGGATCTGGTTATAATAATAATGTCTGCGCCGACCCATCTGGATGCTAGGATGGCGATCAGGCAAACATGGGGCCACTACGGGCAGAGGAACGATATCAGTATCTTGTTCATGTTAGGTGCGACCGTCGACTCGAAAGTGGAAAGCATTTTGAAGAAAGAGCAAAAGACTTACAATGATGTGATACGCGGGAAATTCATAGATTCCTATTCTAATCTGACGCTTAAGACGATCTCTACCCTCGAGTGGGTAGACAGTTACTGTTCCAAGGTGAAGTTTCTCCTTAAGACTGACGACGACATGTTCATCAACGTTCCGCGGCTACAAGCGTTCACGGCGAGGCACGTGAAAGACAAGAACGTGATATTCGGTCGGCTCGCTAAAAAATGGAAACCGATTAGAAATAAAAAGAGCAAATACTACGTGTCGCAGGCGCAGTTCAAACGCGCGATTTTCCCGGACTTCACCACCGGCCCGGCTTATCTCGTATCCAGCGGCATCGTCCGTAAACTGTACGACGCCGCCTTGGATCAGACTTATCTTAAACTCGAAGACGTTTTTATCACAGGGATTGTCGCGGACAAGCTGGGAATAAAGCGGACGCATGCCAACGAGTTTTTAAATAAGAAAATCTCGTACAGCGCGTGCAACGTTCAACGTGGTATCAGTATCCATATGGTGAAGTACAGCGAACAGTTCGATCTTTGGAAGAAACTGCTCGACGGTAAAAGCAAGTGCAAATGATAGACCGCGTCGCCGATTCGCCGAGTCATAACGTCAAACGTATAGATCTGAAATCTCGTACCTAAAGTACCGAATTTTTCTAACGTATTTTATAATATTTTAATACTCGTAAGCATGCGAAACGGGGAGAACTTCCTATTTGCACAATTCCACGATCATTTCGATTAAGACTTAAGTATTCGTCGAAAGACGACCGATGCTCTCTACGATGTAGAAATTTAACCAGTTTTTCGTTTATCAGTGCCATACGTGTAAACGAGTCTTCTATTTCTTTTTTTTTTATACAGTAGGTATACAGTATGTCGTTAATTTTCTTTTTAAAACTCTATTACACATTTCATTGAGATTATTATCGAGCCTTTTAATTTTAAATATGATCCGCGCGGGCAAGGGAACATTTTCTTTCTCTGCGGAGAGAGAACAGGATACAGTATAACATAGGTAGTTAATGCATTCGATGAGATTATTATGTACGAGCGTGCAGGCCTTCCAAACTTCCACGAGGACCGATATCGTCGATTTCTATTCACGATTGTATGTCATATACCTAATGTACAGTCATCGTTCACTTACATTCCATACTCTTCTCGCTGATCTATGCATGCTGTTAGCAATCTTAAATGGTTTTCATCTTACTTTTATACTATTTATTCCACTCCAAACGTCGAATGTAGCCATTATAATGTAGATGCTGCGCGTTTTTCACAAGCGAATCTCTGCTCACTTAAAGTGACCATGAACGATTCAAGACTACTTCTGCACTATCGTTTTACAATATGTATAAAGTTATAACGATACTCGTCGAATCTCCTATTTTCTATCGATCTTACGACTACTACCATTCGGTATTTTGCACGTGTTTCGTAAACGTAATAAACACCTGACAGATTGTTTAATATACAAACAAAAATCGATGTATGCATCTCTCACGTGTCAAGATTGGCATGTAAGAAATTGATTAAATTTATCGATACAATCATAAGATATATCTGCCTTATTTATCGATGTACAGAAATTTCCAAATGTGAATGCAAGGCGTGAAGTACACGAATAAAGTTTTCTCATCAGTTTTTGTAATTAAGCTTTAATCGTGTCACCCGATCAGTCTTCGGCATTGGAATTAAAGGGCCGGTCTTCTCCCATCTTTCCCTGCTTATGGCATCTTCAGGAAGAGTCTGCATAAGTGCTTCTCAAGTTTCACTGAGTTCTAAACCGAGGAGAGACGGGAGAGACGCGGAACAAACACGTAATTAATGTGAAGCAAATGAAACATAATTGCATCAAGAAATATGCTTTTGCAATGCGGAAGTGAAATTTCGTCGAATTCACGATGATTCACGTCTTCCTTAATAAACCGGTATCTCGAAGTTGTATAGTATACGATACGAGTACATAATATACGTATAGTGAAAGCGATTCGAAGACGAAAACTTGAGTCACTAGCGTCAGTAGTGAACGTGACTGAAAGTGACGTGTCACGGTCTGCGATCGACATCTCATTTCGACGATTTCGATCTACGTGATGCGACGCAAACGTACAGATCATTGGATCCGTAGATCTTTCGTTCCTCCGCGTACACATAGTTCGTAGTCAACGTGTGCGTGCACGGCGGTATCGTCCTACACGGACACGTGCATGTGTTCAGGCGCGTATATAAAGAGATTGGGATATTATTCGCTCGTTCAATATAATCAATTCGAGTCGAAGATTCACCGCATAAATTTGCAGAAACCGTTCTCTTCCCATCTCTTCTTGCGCTTCTCGACAGTCATGATTAAGAGCGATAAAATTGTTCGCGTGCCTATCTCCGAAATAATGAAACTACACGTGCTGTCTTTCGTCTACGGTTTCTATTTGATAGTGAAAAGATTTTCAAAGTGGGTCTGGAACCCGAAGAAGTTTTTCATGATGCAACAACGAGATAAACCGCCGCCTTGCCTCGTAGACAACAACTTGGGCACTCATTCTTACGTGAAGATTAAGGTAAGCTGGATCACCTGTAATCCTTCGACGTAATACTACGTAGCGCACGAAAGTAGAACACTTGAAGCTAGTATTCGTTTGGAAAAATGTATAATCGTAGTAACGTTCGACCCCTGATAAACTCTCCGCGGCGTATACATATATATATATATTGTTTTTACTCATACACGCGTACGGTAGACTCGACCGATTTTGATCGCCGCTATTAATACTTCTTTTTTTTACTGTTGCAGAGCGTAAAATTTCACTACGTCGAAGCTGGAGACAAAAGCAAGCCGCTCGTTTTACTTCTACACGGATTTCCTGACTGCTGGTTATCCTGGCGAGAGCAAATCCCGTGCCTAGCGAAACATTACAGGGTAGTGGCCATAGATTTAAAAGGTTTCGGAGATAGTGATAAACCGGCAGCCAAGAGTTCGTACAAGATCGAAGTTCTAGTCGAAGAATTGAAACAGTTTGTTCTAACTTTCGGGGTAGAACGGTTCAACATAATTGGCCATGATCTCGGGGGTCTGTTAGGATGGTACATGGTTGCCTTGTACGGAGATATGATTGGCAAATTCATCGCGATCTCAAGCCCACATCCAAATTTCTATTGGAACAGCAGGCCAGGAGATTCTGCCTTTGATTTAAAGTACTTATTCGATTTTAAGTATTTATATTTTAATATATGCATGTATCCGATACAGCGATTTAAATATTGATCGTTTCAGGTGGATACACTTCAGTAGGCTGCCGTTTCTTCCTGAGATCGATGCCCTTAAAGAGGATCTATCTGTCATAAACGATGCGTTCCAACATCTTCAACCAAATAGTACAAATACTAAAAAGACTTACGTAGAAGCATATAAATATGCATTCAGTAGAAAAGGTATAACTACAGAAATTGTAAAAGGACATCGTTTTAATAAGAAGGTTGATTACAGAGGATTGGACGGGCGCTATTAATTATTATCGAAACCTTCCATTTATAAGACTCAACACTGAAACTTGTGATCAAATATCTACGAGAACTTTACTCATAGTTGGGAACATGGACCCAATTTTAACGATAGAGAATATAGTACATAGTACGGAATACGTAGAGAAATTTCTTATAAAAGTGATCTCGGGAGCTCAACACTTCCCGCATCAACAAGAGCCAGATATCGTGAACGAAGCGATTTTGAAGTTCCTTATAGGTGAGTTTTTACTCTGTTTTATAGCGGTATCCAGTCATACAAAAAATGAATTCCAGGTGCGACGAAACTAAACGTGGAGAAAACTCCGCCGAAAACTATGATGTCCTCCTTGTTTGGATCTCTGAGCGATAGCGGTTCCAAGTTCCGTGTTTATGTGCTGGATACTGTTCATAAAAGAACCAGCGATGTAATCGGCGTTATACCTAACAGAGTGCTTTACCTGGGTCAGGCTGTCAGTTTGAATTCCTCCAAAGTCGAATGCAAAGTCTGATGATAACTTATTAAGTTTGTTGAAATACGCATATAAAAAGAGGCTGACTTCTACTTACGTAGTTACGGATTTTTACATATCACTTTTTTTAACAGACACGTAATCTATTATTCGCTTATTAATATAGGAGACATATTATAAGTATAGCATTAAAGTGTACATAGATTTGATAAAACTAAATGAGATTATCGATCATTTTAAATAACATTTTATAAATGTATAAACCGCATTTCTCGGAGTATTTTAATTAAAACTGTAAAGGTAATTGCACGCGCCTGTACTTATGCGTTCATTAATGAATGAACATATTTTTTAAATGTCATTTCACATCGCTTCGCTTAGCTCCTTTCCTGCAAAAGTTATTCGAAAATGAAACAGTGCAATGACTCAAACGTCGTTATCGTGGTACATGGTATACACCGTACTTTCCAAAGGTTTCACCATCCTCGAGAGATTCGGGTAATTCGCAGTTCATTGTCTCCGGCAATAAGAAACACAACGCCGCACCGATCAATGGGCCGATTCCAAATATTAACGGCGGTAACCACGGTTGTATTTTTCCCTATGAAAAGAAGATCGAGTTGTACGCACGTGGAGATTACAAGGTCTAAAATACACGCGAGATCAGAGGAACCATTGTTGCGATATATGGTGCGATCATGCTGCCGACTCTCGCACAGACGCTTCCTAGACCGACGCCGACGTTCCTGACCACCGTCGGGAATACCTCGCCGCTGTACAGATATACCGTCGGGAAGCTCAGCGACATCCCCGCGAGACCTAACGTAGCTAAGAACACCGTGAAATTCGAGTTCGTCAGCACGGTTAGCGAGAGTAAGCTAACGGCGGACACAATATTTCCACCCATCAAGATTTTCAATCGTGACACGCGCGATATCAGGATCAGTACCACTACCGTTCCTGGAAGCTCGGCAGCGGCTAAAAACGTAATAATTAAATAAGAATTTATATCGCAGGTTCATTTTCCTCGACGTACCTGAGACGGCAACGTTCACGAATATGTTTCCTTCGATATGTCCCATATACTGTGCCAGTCCGAAGAAACAGCTGCCGCATACAAACCAATTAATGCAGATGCAGATAGTTTTCAATCTTAGATTCGGCGTACGGAACAGATGCGTAATATTGTATTTTTCATTGTTCCGCTTATTAAGGCCTCTTCCTACATCGTGGTAAGTATCGAGCGCAGTCTTAATATTCTCGATTGGTATCTTATTTCTATTAGCCGCTTTCGTGAGAATTCGTTCCGCTTTCGATGGCTTGCCAACGGCGAGCAACCACCTCGGTGACTCTGGTATGATCCTATAACGAGCACAAATTTTTGTGAGATCAATTCGAACTTCCGATGGATCGATTATCATCTTTACCAGTAGTATGATAATAGGAAAAGCGATGGGATCGAGACTGCCATTTGAAAGCCGTCCCACGTTCGCGTTAAATACGAGATTAGAGGAATCATCAGGTAGCCCAGTAAGAACGGGACGTGAAAGAGGACCGAGATAATTGACCGCCACTCGACACCCACGATCTCCATGACTGAAAGAGTTACGTAAAGGCGTTAAAAGTAATTGAAGCCGCTGATTACGTTTCCACAGCGGTTTCTTACGCAGAACGAAGCTGACCAGCATGGTACCGCCGGTAGCTACGGCAGAAATGAATTTAAACAGCACGAACAGTTCGAACCATGGAACGAACGCGCATATAAATCCGCTTATCGATTGGAGTCCTATTGCGATCATCAGAGGCTTTTTCCTGCCGATCCTGAAAAGACTGAGTTTAATCTCAGCTCATTCTCTATCACCTGTACGTACCGGTCAGCCATCATGCTGAATGCCATGTTCCCGATAAGGACCCCGAACATGATACATGATTGTACGAAATTCGCTAATTGCTCCCTATCGCAAACCAGATCCCACTGAAAATATTTGTACACGTACAATAGCAGTTGCTCGCACGTTTCATCGTATCCGACGTCTTCTAATGATTGAAATTACTTGAGTTATAATGCTCTCTTTGAACACGCGTTTGTCGTACTTAAAATTCGTACACTTTTTCATGGTATTGTTCCCAACATCCACGTAACATTTCATTATCGTTGATTCGTTGGTCATTGATAGCGGTGCGGCGCAAGAATAATTAGTCGGCGGGGCAAGAAATACGATAGACAATTGATGCCACGCAACCGGGAATTTAACGAAGGACAGTGCTATGGCAATGACGATGTGCCATGGGCCCATCGAGCCCATGGCATTTTGTATCACGTCCAACGGTAACTGTCCTGAAATTAAAGATACGTATGTACGCGACTCTTATCTAACATACGTTAGGAACCTGTTTCCATTTTTTAATCGCGTGGAATGTAGATCATCGATCGATTTACCAATAACTCGCGGGTAACACATCGCCTCGAGTAAACATATGGTTGTAAAATTTTATGCATACATAAGTATATTGGCATTATTATAACCGCGCGAGTTGTAATCGCCGAAACGAATGTATATTTAGATACGGTCGCGCTTCGAAATGCTAACAGAAGTAAATTTAGGACTTTGGCAAACAAATTGACTTACCCTTCATCGAGTTTTCGAGCATCGTGTTACAAAATTCGTGTGTCTAAATATCTACGCAAGTATCATCAACGTGCAACGATGTTGCGTACTCGAACGCGTTTGAAAAATGTTCGACTTGTGCTGAGCGACTCAAGCAAACTGGAGGGATCTCGGTTCACGGCACTTAGCCTGTTTTATCGGTATGCGTGCAGGGGTATAATAATAATTGAGATGCAAATAACTATTTTAGGAGGCTCTACCTTATCGATGCCTGAGATAGAGATATCGCGTTATCTCCTAATCCTAAGATATTACACGCACAATCACATTTTTAAAAAATATGTATATTACGTACCAATAAATACTGACTCTTATAAAGTATTCAAAATCGCCTATTTAAGTCGTTTCGAAGTTATTTATCAAATGCAAAGTCGCGGAGCGCTTTATTCGAGGTTCGCTTCGGCTCGTTGCTCTGATCCTCTTGCGGACTCAGTTTCCTTTTCCTTGATTCCAAGGACTGCGAAGGTAGATCGCTGTCTTGCGACTTCGCTTCCTTTTCTTTGAATCTTATCATGGCTACTTTCGTTAATTCCGACGAACTCATTTCGGGAAATTCCGCTTGCAAATCCTTCTTGTTTCTAGCGTACCAACCGATGAATGTTTCCTTTTTCACAGTTTCTTTCGTCTTGGATTTTGGTGTAGGTGTCAAAGACATCGATGTGATTGACTTTGAAGGTTTATCGGGAGTCACGTCTAAACCAGCCAGACCTGTTTGAAAAAACGCGATTGATAGAAACAGTTTTCGTGAATACAGTATTTTGATTTATACCTTTCGTCGTTGGAGAATTTCCACCTCTCGAGAACGGATTGCTTCTTCTTGCCGACAATGCTTCAGTTACCGACAACGGTTTGATTTCCACGCTCGGCTTTTTCGTAGTGAACAGCGAAACCGTGGATCCTTGGGTATCATCATTCACTAGTTCTGTTTCGTTTTCGATACGCTCCACATTGTTCCCGTTATTCATTTCGGTTTCATTCTCTTTTTCCTCTTGCTTCGCGTCGGCGATTGACTCGATTTTGTTCGCTAAAGCCATTCGACTTATCCTCCGTGCGTACTTGATCGCTAGTTCTACAACTTTCTCACTCGCAATTTGCTCGCATAGTTCCACTGCTCGATATTCTAAATTACTCCGGCAGGCAAGCTAGAATCCAGTCAATTTAATGAACATTCTCTCGTCTAAACTGAGCAAACGAAATTCATTAGATGTTGAACGTACCGCGATGAGAGATAGCACTGCTTCGTCCTTTTGCAAATCATCGGTTCCCAATCCCCACAGTTTCATTTCCTTTTCCCCTTTATCGCTTACGCAGTCGCAAAGCGGCGGAGTCAGAGGTATTTCCGCGACCACAGGACGCGGAGTAGTAGGAGGATAATGACTTCCTTTGCATAAAATGCATCGAGCCAGGCCTTGTTCTTCGCTTATTCCAATCAGGAAATAATGATCTGCCTTGCCTTTAGCCTTTAGCATTTGAAATCGATTAGTAACGAGTGTTGAATACCTATTATGCAAAATATAATTACCTGCTGACTCAAATCACTGACTACTTTCCACAGAGAAGATTTTTTACTGTAAACTCTGATAACATCATCGGCGTCCATTGTTACCGGGGATCCATGATCTGTCATTCCTAGCCACATTAATTCGGACGAAGGCGACAGAGGGAGATTTACGATTCTACTATACAAATTCATTCCCCTAATTTGGATTATCATTAAATTCATACATTGATCACCAGACACACCTGTTTAAATACGTTTCGTTAAAAAATAAAACGACGGCTATTAAAAAAAGGTGAAAAATTACCTATTCCACCATGATAAGCGACCAGTAGGTCATTCCTCTGACCATTCATCGCAACTACAGGCCCCGACAGGCTTAAGATCTCGCGTTGCGTTCCTCCTACAGTAAAAATTCTTAAATGCCTCCTTGACGTTGCGAGCGCTACAAAATTATCGCCAGCAGCGACGCACTGCCCCTCCTCGTCTTCCGGAAGATCTAAAGACCATTCCTTATTCCCTGAACCCCAGCCTATTTTTAGAACGATCTCAATCAATTAAGTGTTACGTTGGAAATCGATGTGAAAAGTGAATAAGAATAGAAATAAGAACCTTGTAACGCTATGACAACCAGTTTACTGCGCGTATCACTACTCGAAGGACAGTTCAACGCGAGCGCTTGCGGCGATAAGGCAGCTATCGTGTGTCTTAAATAATTATTTATATGCATACTGCGATGGATCGACACATCGTGAAATTCCACCTCGATACTTGATTCCTCACCATCTTCCGAAGTGAAACATCTTATCATACCAGTATCATTCCACACCTGCCGGAAATTGATATTCAAGCACATTGCTAAAAGAAAGAACATTGCCGTGAACGAAGTTTACCATAAAGCGAGATAGCACGTGAAGCGGTGAGGAACTAGGCTGAAACGGTGGTTGTAAATTGATTTCCGGGGCGAAGACATTTCTATCGTTTTTCGATCTCTCGGAAGCCGCATCGGTTTCACTTTTCTGTTCATCGTCATTTTCTACAGATGCTTTAATTTTGTTCAGAGATATAACATTTTCCCCGTCATCGTCGTCTTCATCTTCTCCTTCCCGGATTCCTTCCATTTCTTTCACTTCATCGTTCACTTCGATGTTCGCTGCATCATTCTTGTCCGGAATTATCTGCACAGATTTGAGGAATATCAACGCTTGACATATATTTCTGCAACTGCGCGCGAGTACACGTACCACATCGATGCATCCTAATTGTCCTAACGCATCACAGAAAGCGATCTCATCGGATTTATCGAGACTCCACGATAACCCTGTGATTTTACTTTTCTGTTCGTGCTCGATGTACCCAATCAATTCCTTACTTTCCACGTTCCAAACAATAATCTCTCCCTGCGCTGTACTCGCAGCTATCAACGTACCGCATTCGGAAAACTTGCATATACTGATTTCCTGTATATTAAACATGGTAAAATTATAAAATGTGCATGAAACGCAACATATTAAATACCGTAAATCAACAAATGAAACGGGACATACATTTTTTATATTAACGCATTTTAGACGAAATAATTCTTTCCATGTAGATCGTTCGACCAAAATAACATCGTTCATATTAGGATATGCAAGCCATCTTCCATCTATAGGATGGAACGAAGGCACGCCATAAATTTTAGCTGTAAAGAACGAGTTAGACTTTGGTACTACATTAGGCCAAATATGTGCTACTCGTTTTTCTTTAACGTTCCATACTCTCATGGTACCATCAGCGCTCGACGATGCCTGGATCATATCATATATGAATTTTTAATGATCGCTAATGATACTGTTATTGATTTGATCACGTAAAATAAAGTAATTAATAAAAGAATGGAGCATGTTATTTTACCACAAATTCTTCTTTCGGATCTAGAGATAAACCCAATATCGGAGCTTCATGCCCTGTTAGCTCTGTATTATCCGAAGTGTTAATATTGATAACTTGAATTCTCATGTCACTATAACAATATGAGAGACATAAAAGTAAGATTCATATTAGTTAAATGAGGCTGTATCTCACCATCCTCCAGCTACAATAATATTACTATTCTTCGTAGTTGCCAATGCAGACACAGCTGCAGAGAATCTCGTAACTATTCCTTCCTTCTCGAGGTCTGGGTAATTGAGGATTTGAACCGAATTATTATCATTTCCAACATATATTTTGCCATTCTAAAATCATTTAAAAGGATTGAAAAGTTGTGACTATCAGTGAATGATATTGAGATATATTTGATAGCTGACATTAAGGTGATCAACACCTTTGATATCACTGATATCGCTTGCTCCGAAACGCAGCTTGCGGTCGGATCATCATCCATTAAATTCAACCAAGATCGAACATCTCCATCGGATCCACAAGTAACGAGGCCCCTCCTGAAATACAAGTCTCCTCTTATAATATGTCGTTGCGCTATGAAACAAATCCTTCATGTATGCTTATAATATTGATTATGAATCGTACGATTTCTTTTGACTTACTTTTCGCCAGTGAAATAGCAAACATCTGTATGTCCCTCTGGATGAGCATATCGCATGGGCCTCTTTATCAACGGCATTTTCGCTAAAGTTATTTAATAATTTAACTTCTCATAAATCAGCACTTGTGTTATGATCCTCACGTTCCATCATTTTGCCGCGCATTCTCAACATGGACCTGAAGGACGGTGCATAGTCGCTGGATTGTGTATATGTATGTGAATGAATACACCTCATCGCAATTTTCGTCAGAATTATCAAACTCTGCTTTCTATCTTCAAAGTCGAATGACGCACTTATAATAATCAAGTCTGATAAGAAAATATGTTTTATTCATTCTTCGAGATACGTAAATGAGTAAGAAGTAACATAGGGAATTTAATTATTGTAATACGCCATTCCGGACGAAGCAGATGTCGAAATTCTGTTTCTGCCGGCAAGTTCCGTGCATTTAATAGCAGACGCAGCCTTCTCTAGGGTGGCCTAGGTGCAATGAGGAGTTTGTAAATTTCGTCATTATCAGGATACAAATTTCTATATTAGAATGACCATGATTTCAAAGGCTGCAGTGGGTATTGCTGTTGGCATAGCTGGAATATTTGTTGGATATTGTTTTTACTTCGATCAAAAGCGTCGCAGCGATCCAGATTTCAAAAAGAAATTGCGTGAACGTAAGTCCGAGCTATAGATTTTCTCGTAACGGTGTGAATTATCCGAAACCATGTGATTCCCATGCATGCGTTCCATCGACTTCGCGCGAAGTTATATCTTCACCGTTTTGTCAGTTTATTTTAATAACCACGATCGTTCCAAGCTCGTCTCTAATTATTTTTCATCGGTTTGCACGTACGTATTTATAAAGTGTTAATATCTCAGTGGTAGAAAGTGAACGTTGCATCCCGTTGCATCGTCTGTACCGTTATTTCTGTATATCCCTTGGACATGTATAAAGCACGATATTTTTATTCTCTACTTATAGGTAGAAAAGCAAAGAAACAAGCGCAGAATGCTTTTTCGAAACTTCACGACTTGAAGGATCACGAAGTTGTACAAAGATTTTTCTTACAAGAGGTGAGACATTAGATTTATCAATGAGAGTGTTACAACTTAGAGGAACACTAATAATTAAATACTTCATTATATTATTTTTCATATGCATTTTGCAGGTTCAACTTGGGGAAGAGCTGCTCACGTCCGGCGACGTAGAAGGCGGAATCGAACACTTAGGGAATGCAGTCGCGGTTTGCGGACAGCCGACACAACTGTTACAAGTACTCCAGAAAACACTGCCGCCACAAATTTTCCACCTCTTGTTACAGCGGTTACCAGCTATCAGCCAGGTAAGATATTCTAGCGAATTGTTACGGTTAGGGAGAGGAGTAGGTAGACTCACCACTTGTTGTTACAGAAACTACCAACTCAAATTGCGATGGCCGAGGAAGACGTTGAATAAAATACTATATAAATGCGTTGAATATTTCCAAATAAAATCTAACAATTAGTAGACAGTGTACGCTTCTTTTGATAATGTAGACGTTTGCGTAGCTTCGGACTGGTCGAGCTGTTTAACTATATGTTCTATTCTCCTTAATTAAACTTCCATGCTCCTCGATAATTGTACATTGACGTGATACACCTGCCCGCGTTCAAATTTAAAATAGGAAACTTTTGTATTCGTTTCATTAGCTACTTTCAACATTTCGACTGCCACGAATGTAAATGTGCGCTGGTCGTTGTGTCTAGATCTCTAGTCATGCATGACTCTGATCACTTTGTTAAAATTGTTTATATTCGTCAAATGTCTAATTTTAAGACAGAAGCGAAAAGTGTAATTAAGGAGCGATGTGTGATCAATCTTATTCCAGGCGACACATAGCAGAAATCTCAGACTAATTTTAACCCGTTGATCGTTGTAATCCATCTATGTATAAGGAATTTATGTGAAACATGATCTATCATTTGCTGGAAACATTTACAAATGCCTAGGAGAATACTGTTGTTATAAAACTATACATATATGTATATTCATGACGAATATATTTTATAGAATTTGCACAAACCTATGCAATAATAAAATGATTCCATCTTACGAAATTGATATCTTTCTGATAGATGTATCATCGTAAAACGTATGTGTGTATATATATATATTTATATATATACGTGACATTATTTTCGATAGGACACACTCGCATATCACTTTATAATTATTTTTTATATGAGAAATGTTCTATTCTTATAAACTGGAAAGTATAAGAGAGATTAGTTCTTCTCGTCTTTGTGTCAGTGCGTTTCAAACTGTCTTTGTTGAAATCTGTACCATGTAACGTCGTAAATAGAAAGCTAGCAAAGTTGCTCGGTTTTATTATAACTAAAATTGTACATGCGCGGAACATCATCAAATATCTTGTCGCCGTTCCTTGTTAATTCCATGAGTCTCGATTGAATAAAGCAAACATTACGAAATATTCTCTGGCTACAAAAGAAAGTTCAACATACAGTTTTTCATATTCTTTTTAATTCCCCACAATGTACATAACAATAACGGTATATATAATATCTTCCAAATATGTTTCGTATAATTTGTTAAATTATAAATAATATTCTTTTAACATTCGATCGTAACATAATTGATAGTCTCCATGATAATGATATTTTCTTATAAAAAAATTATATTTACATATTTCCAACTCTAAGCGTAGCTGATCAATCGTGACTTCATTCGATTATATTGAACTTAGTAAATCATTGTAAGTAGCACACGACTTTTGTTTAACGTTAATGCTATGGCAGTGTGAAATAACATCGCGATAATGATGATGAGAGTACCGATCTTATTAAATTATGAAAAACATACCGATTATAACGTATCACGAATTGCTCCTAGGGTTCTTGCTTAAATTAATGGAACACCGAAATTAAAATTACTTACGCCTAGAATATCATTGTCAAAAATAACTAATTTCTCCGCGCTATTTCGATTGCAAAATTTCATTCCTAGCCTTGGCCATCACTTCGAGCGCGTCTTTCTTTATAAGACTTTTCGCGAGATCTTTACCAAGATCTTCTGCACCCGTCAGGCTTAAATAGCTTACTTTGCCGGGCGAGACGCTGCAGTAAAGTTTCGGTTCTCGATACGGACATTTCCTGAAACAAAAATGTTAGAAACTGTAGCAACGATATGATTTAGTAATTCTTGATTCGCTTATGATCGTATTTACTTCGGAGGTTCTCCATCGTCATCTGGTATATACAGTTTACTCTCGAATGTATCTTTAATTAATTGCTGACCATCCAAGGACCACACAGCGCCAGTTATAGATAGAGTCTTCTTTTCTAACGTCGTGGAAACGGCAACTGGCGCCGAACATCCACCACCCAACGTTTTTAGAAAAGAGCGTTCGCACACGCATCTCAAAGTTGTGTCTACATCGTGCAGTGGTTCCAAGAGAGATAGTATTTTCCAGTCCGTTTCTCTGCACTCGACTCCTAGCGCGCCTTGCCCGACGGCGTATAACGCTTCTTCCGGTTCCAATAACTGCGATTTAAAGGACACGTACAAATTACATGTAACGCGATCGACGTCAGCTGAAATTACCTGACTTATTCTATTCTCCCAATTCATTCTCTTCAATCCGGCAGCTGCCAAGATGATCGCCGCGAAGGGACCATCCTCGTCGTCTAGCTTTCGCAATCTCGTGTTTAAGTTACCGCGGATATTCTCCACTTTCAAGTGCGGCATGTTTCTAGCTAATTGAGCAGATCTGCGCAAGGAACTGGTACCAACCACGCTACCCTCTGGCAAAGTGGATAACGTCTTGTCTTTGTACTTTTTCGACATGACAACTGCGTCGCGTGGATCCTCGCGTCTAAAAAAAAAAATATGTTTAACGCAATCAATCATTGAGTTACAATTTTATCTTTTTTACTGATCAAAATTAAGCGCGCGTATAGAATCGACAAATCTTTACTGGAATATTCTCTACATAAACAATATACCTTTTACGTATGCGCTGCGTTTCCTCGATCGCATATATGATAATTTTGTTCGAGATTTAAATTTCAAATGTAAGAGCTACCATTTTGAAACGTAGCGAATCATGATAGGTAGAAATAATAAGCCGTACATCATCTTTATGTCCTCGATCGAAATTTATATTTACCTTAATATCGCTCCCAAAGCCATCCCTGCCGGCAGCGTCGTCGGCAAATCTTTCAATGAATGGACCACAAAATCAACACGACCGTTCTCAAGAGCCAGTTCCAGCTCCTCCGTAAACAGCGATTTCTCACCGATCTTCGGTAAAGATTTATCTAAGATTTTATCTCCTTTGGTCGACATCGTGACTAAACATTATAAGGCGCTCAATCAACTTATAAATTTAAAAAATTAAGGGTTTAGAGAAAAATTGCAAGAGAGAGAGAGAATCAACTTAGCTCTTATGTAAATGTACGATTGAAAGTATATCGTTTAGAAACAATTATATAATGTAGCAAGATTTAAAAATAAATGATTGTAAATACAATTCCTCTTACCTATTTGGAATTCTTTCGTCGGATTGTATTCCTTTAAACATTCTATCACGTATCTCGTTTGGATCAAAGCCAGCTAAAATAATATTTATGATATATTTTTAAAATGATATAAAAATGCAATTACCCTCTAAGTTTCATCAATTATTCATTAGCGAAACATCCTCGATCGTTATGAGAATTTAAAATACGTTTTACGTTTGAAGGCAAATATACAGAACTGTATAGATAAAGCTTTATCGTTTTAAAGAGGTGATTAAAATTGCTGACTAACGCGAATCTCAAGTGCAACAAATATCGCGTACAGTGTTTTTAAAGATCATTTGAAATATCATCTGATGTCTGCTATGTCATCCTATAGATAGATATCTGTATAACATCTTACGAGACAAGCTCGTCGCGTAACAGTAGAAATTAATTCACCATTCCTTACACTGTTCACAGCGAAAGGAAAGCTACGCTTGTTGCTTTTGTTATTATATGTTTAATATGTATACGTTTGCTATACGAAATATTCAGAGGGAGTTAATTGCTATTTGCTGCTGATTCCCAAGGGACCAGAGAAAAGTTAAATTCAAAAATAATATTTTCATTACCTCGCTTTTCCGAGACCCAACTCGGATTACGTCACGTGCGTCAGTGCTCGTCATTGCGGTAATTTAAATTTCTATTCCTCTGTTCCACGTCGATCGTGTCCCGATCAACGACAATTATTATTATGCAACGCGTAAATTCTAGCTTGGAATGTGACAAAAAAACATGATGTCCAAACGGAATAAAGGAACATTAATTAGGTCAAAGACGCGAGAACAACTTTCACTATTCTTGCGAGTAACCTCCGGTGGAAGCAGAATACGAATTCCGGAATTATTAATTAATCTACTGTTATTCAGAACTTGGTGGCTTGATTCACAGTTACTGACACTGCAGCAGAACGTGAATGTAATTAAAATTATTAGCTCGTACGAGAACTACATCCTTATGGCCGTCATTTCGTACGGAACGATGTACGGTCAGTATACGACGATACACGACACAATGATCACGATTCACGAGCCACGAGCCGTTGTCGGCCACTAGCTGCCAGCTGGTTGGAGTTTGGAGCGAGAGTTATCCTCCTGCAGGGCTTACAACGTGCCAGCTCCCTAGTTTCCCCTAGAGAAGTGTACCTAGCACGACTTCTGTTCGTAACACTTTATCAGAGCTCTGTTCTTATCTCAACTGACCGGTAATCGAGTAAAAAAACAAAGTTGATTAGATGTTAGGAAATAAACACTTGGATTTTATTTAGAGCTGCGAACGCTGGTTTAACCGGAAATCGAATGACAGGAATTAGGAATAAATTAGTCGTTGAAAAATAAATATTTTGATTTTATTTACTGAAGAATGCATTTACCAAAGAATATTACATTGTACATAAATTATACATATAATTATATATGCGACGCAATGAAATACGGTAATGCTGTAGGTGCTATAAAATATACATAAATATGAGTAGTAATTACAATTTTAACACGTACATGTACATATATAAGTATATGTATACATATACATAAGTGATTTGGTTTTCATTCGTTTTTCCGATCACCGACCGACGTTCAATGAAGTTTATACATTACCGGGTATTCGAAAAAATTACTCTGACTCGATAACACGTTTAATATATTTTCTGGGCTCAGAATTTCGATCCAGTAACCGTCGGGATCTTTGATAAACGCGATTCCTTTCATTTTACCGTCGTCAGGCTTCTTCACGAATTCCACGTCCAACTCCTCGAATCTTTTACATGCTTTTTCCACGTCGGGCACCGTAATTCCGATATGTCCTGTGAATTCAATCGTGACATTTCTATATATTTATTCTATTCACATTTTTAAATCCAAATACCAGCATGTTAAGAGTTATACGCAAGTCAGTTGCTTAAAGCTTCTCAGACTGTCGTATTGTATCTCAACATGTAACTTGCGGACATGAAAGTATTAATAC
>SHCU01000074.1:170916-189711 GCA_004307685.1 Ceratina australensis | reverse complement strand
TAGAATAAAAGATTCGAATTCAGTGATACAAGAGATAAAAAATGGTGCAAAATTCCGAAGGTGCGCTTACAATTATTTCTTGCGTTACGAATGAAACCGAGATCAACGCTACACCTACCACGCGATCCTTTTTAAATTCTTCTAAAGAGAAATCAAACCAAATTTATTTTATCATTTCATAATTATCGTTTAAGCCTGAATCTAGAATATGATTGCCAATGCTAAATTGCGCTCAAATGTAGTATTTTAGTGTGTTAAAACTGTTGATAGATTTGATGTTAAAAACGTCTCTTTTGAACTAAAGCGAAATGATAGACGCAGCGGCGGGAAACGAGGTGCATACGCGCGGTTGTTGTTATGCGCGGTCGTCATGACGATGCCCGACGTCGTCCCGACGCCAATGGGCGCGGGAACGTCAGACGTCGCGATGCATCTGTGAGGTGCGAACCGCTGTCGTCGGTGCAACGGCGTCTCGCCGTTACCGAATATGCATTAAACGATTCGGTCCCGTCGGAGGAGGAAATGGATAATGTGCGATTCTATTTCATTCCGATTAAGGATTGCCGCGGTATCCGCGGAATTCACCGACGATGAAGAGATCGATACGTCGTTACGTAGAAAACTGCTCGGAACGGCATAATCGAAGGTAAGCGCTCTTTCCAATTTGTTAGAATCGTACCATTCAAATATTAATGGATGTGGTAAGCCGGGATATTAAATCCCCGGTTCAATCGATTCTTTCGCTTTTGAAACTGACGGATTTATTAAATCTGAACGCGCAAAGAAGGAATCCCACTTTGATCAAATCGAAAAGACAGATTCGTGCGTAACGCAAAAATCAAAAGCGACTTTTCATTCAGCGACTATTCATTTTTCTACAAACGCTATTTATTCTCAGTTAAACAATTGTTCTTAAACTGAATTTGGAAAATTCTTGTTTGTCATCGGATCAGAGCGACGAGTTAGAATCAAATGAGGATTTTAATTCGTTTATCTAGAAGTACTCTTTTACATTAAGAGATTGCTTTTAAACTAAATTTCAAAGAATATCGCAGATTTTCACAACGTTAATAGCAGTTGCGCGTCTGACGCGATGTAATAACGGTTGCAGCTTTCAGGCTCTATACGCTTGCCGCGATTTCCTCAGTCTAGTATTCCCTTTGAAGACCTCATCGATCGATGAAGCATCAATCACGATTAACGCAATTAACCCTTATCACTCCAACAATTCTAATATTATATTAAGCCAGTATCGCTGTCGGCCTAAGTGATGAGGGTTAATTATTCACCATTAAGGAATAGTGATAAAAAATCTTCATGTTCAATAGCACGTTTTATGACGGGACATATATGATATTTAAAGTTCGAAAGATCGATATTGACCTCTACACGCATAAGCAGGCAGATGCATTTTTTATCTGTCCCTAACGTTCGCGTTCCGAGCGCATTTGGTCCGCTCTTTCGTTCATGCACCTCCTCTTGTTTCATCGATACTCTCTCTGGTAACCGCATCTGCATTGCCCGAGTAACAGCATACGTACATATCCCGCTTGGATACATTTTCGGATAAGCACGATGCCCGATAAAATTCCAAACAAGACGAACTCTCGCGTGAGCCCGGGTATGTAGGTCAGTAGACCGATACCTTCTCAAAAAATGCCAATATTAGCGATTGACTAACATAATCGGTCTTGCGGGTCGATTACAAAGCCAGCGTTACTGACCCGAGATAAGGGCTCGTGGCTACGATTTTCCGTGCCATGTGCCACTGTCTCACGCACCGACCCAAAATTGCATTGGCTAGCATCGAACCGCAATGCAACATAAAATGCATGTAAGATCTCTGACAAAAGTTTAAAGCTGTATCCAATATCTGAACATTTCTTTTTTACAGAAATATTATATTTACAAAGGAATAGGGCTGCCATTGTCTTTATGTCAAGACTCATACAACCTTAATATCGAGACTGAATCGACGAACGAGCCAATCTTTTTTGCGATTTGGCGTGCGGACAATCCGAAGGCGTACGAACGAATGCCGTAGACGGGCCGATCAATTGTTCTCGCGTCGCCGTCGTCCCATTTTCGAAATGGAATTAGCATACGGAATTGGGTCTGGGCTGTCCGGTTTCTCAAGTACACGAAAAAGATGATTAATCGCGTCGCGAGGGATTGACAACCGCTGTGCAAGCTGGTAATTTAGTGTCATGGTCGCGTACGGAGAAACGCGATCTCTCGTATGCTCGCGTACGGTCAGCGGAATGGTTTTGCTCTCGAATATTTAAGGACCGAGACTTTACCCCGAGCGAAACGAACCATGACATCACGGACTGCAAATCCGATCGCACCGTCCCTACCATCGTGTCTCGGGACTTATGTTAAATTCGTATCTCCGCTTATGGATACATTGCAACGAGAGACAGACGCCTCCGCGTCTCGACTTTTTACTCCCGTTGCCCAGACGTCCAGCCAGCTTAATTTCGCGTAAATCAACGCGACGCGTTCTTCCCCTACCCACACGATCAAATCGGTTCTACTCGTTTCATACAAAATGCAACGTTTAATTGTCACTCGCAGGTGTTATAGCTAGAAACTTTGGGGAGGAACTCGCGAGGCGTTTTAATTATTCGCAAGTGCGTTAATTTCGAAGACATTCGGGGCGATAGAACGGCGCCTCGGCTAGAGGTCAGAGTACATCGCTTCGTCTTAAAAGCGGAATTACGAAAGTTTTCCTTTTAACGTTAATTAATAAGAGAACGCACCGTACCGTGGTTCATTATAGCGCGATCCATTATAAAGGAAGCTGCCCGGTGCCAGCTCTTTCAAGTTAACCAACCTCTCGATTCCTCCGAGAGGCACAGGTGAAGAAGGATAGAATGATTCATCTTTTTTCGACGCGTAACCCTGTTAACCATAAGCGCCCGTGAGAATCGATCTCGATCGCCTCGCACGTACGGGATTAAGGCGTCGCGACGTAACCAGTCGTTGGAATTTGATCAGGCCCTTGTTAGTAAAATGCGAATTGATCACGCGAATTCAGAGAAGAATTTTCACCCTACTACCGTATCGAGTGATAATCGATAATGAGCTGAATCAATTAGCAGCATCCATACTCATTTTGGAACAGAATTACCAGAGGAGTCAAAATGTTGAATATGTCATTCGATACTCTCATCGGGTATCGATCAGCCCCTTGTTAGTAAAACGCGAATTCAGAGAAGAATTTTCACCCTGCTGCCGTATCGAGTGATAATCGATAATGAGCTGAATGAATTAGCAAGATCCATACTAATTTTGGAATAGAATTACAAGAAGAATCAAAATCTTGAATATGTCATTCGATACTCTCATCGGGTATCGATCAGCCCCTTGTTAGTAAAACGCGAATTCAGAGAAGAATTTTCACCCTGCTGCCGTATCGAGTGATAATCGATAATGAGCTGAATGAATTAGCAAGATCCATACTAATTTTGGAATAGAATTACAAGAAGAATCAAAATCTTGAATATGTCATTCGATACTCTCATCGGGTATCGATCAGCCCCTTGTTAGTAAACCGCGAATTCAGAAAAGAATTTTCACCCTGCTGCCGTATCGAGTGATAATCGATAATGAGCTGAATGAATTAGCAAGATCCATACTAATTTTGGAATAGAATTACAAGAAGAATCAAAATCTTGAATATGCCATTCGATATTCTTATCGAGTATCAATCAGCCCCTTGTTAATAAAACGCGAATTGATCACGCGAATTCAGAGAAGAATTTTCACCGTACTACTGTATCGAGTGATAATCAATAATGAGCTGCATGAATTAGCAGCATCCATACTCATTTTGGAACAGAATTACTCAATTTGGAACAGAAGAGTCAAAATGTTGAATATGTCATTTGGTAGTCTTATCGGGTAGGCGACACGAGTGATTCACGGTTCGATTCTACGAACTTTTACCCTGAAGAATGCACGCGTTTCGCTACGATGGTTCCCGGATGACGCGGTTACTGGTTCGCCTACGTAGACCGACGCGTTCACCAAATACGGGGCACCGAAGTTGATCCGTCGTGGCACAGCGCCTGCACACGGTGCCTGCCCACGCGATGAACCGACGATAACCGCTGTTTACGGGAAAAAAAAGCGCGTCGCGACAGGCGTGGTACTTTCGCTCCTTAACCGAAATCGATCGGGACCAATCGTATGCACTTCGCGTCCCCGATTTTTTTTCACCTCGGTTGAAAACGTACACTCGAGGACGCGTTTCCTTACCGAGATAAGGAGGACCCCCTGGGACTACGCTTTACAAGGTATCTTCTATTCACGAGCTCGGGTATCTCCCGAGTCATCGGACTGTTTCAAATAAAAATACCTGCCCGCTCGATACGGAACTGCTATTTTCGCGCAACTTTTACAAGTGCATACTAAACGTCTATCGACGAGGGAAGTTCGAGGAAATAATTGAAGCTAAAGCCTGGTTAAGGCTGCACGAGCCCTTGCACAAAAAATATAATAAAACATCGAAGTTTTAACTGCTGTTAGGTATCACATTAATGGGACACTGTGCTAGAGTTTAGAAATTTTACGAGGCTATTAAAAGTTATTGCCTTTTGAGTTTCTATGTTGATTGGAAAATCTTAACGAATCTTGTTAGCCCATTTACAAATGACTATTATTTAAATTTGATATTATACTTGTAGAATTTTAGATCAAGCAAACCCAGCATGAATCAATAAGAACAATCGTATTGAATGAATGAAACGAAGGCCGTCATCTCTGATCGTTGAATTAGACTCAGGTGCCGATCCTTTAAGCAGTCGTGCGTCGCATTTCCTGTTACATCATCTGCGGATCTTTACTCATCTCGCGCAACCCGTGACAAATTCGTTTCGTTATACAGAAGACCTCATCGGGCACGTAATACACCGCAAGATTCAACGAAATGCGATTTTAATCTCATCATTTAAATATTTCATTTAAATCCCCGCATTTCCTTTACATAAAATGTTTCCTACAAGTTACGGTCAGAAGATAGAATCGGAATCTGACGGTGCAATTAAGGGAAGAATTTTAGGACCAAGCTACCGCGACAGGGATTACGGTTTCAGTTTACCAGGCGATAATTCTTCGGCTCGTTAACGACACTTACACAGCTGTGATAAATATGACCGGTGAAAATACTGTAAATCGGTGTGCCAGCTCGACACCTCGAGGGAAACGGCGCCGGTCGCGAACACGTCATCGCCCGGTTTACATCGCGACATCACGAGGGGACCGGTTCTGATCTCTCTCTCCATCTGGTCATTCCTATTCGCGCGGACCGATTCCACAAAAGATGTAAAAACTTATCTGTACGCGGAATGATCTCAGAGCCCAAAGTGCGGGCCGATACGGATCGAACAGATAACAGTGAATGTTCCTTAAATTTACAAACCAAATCATCCAACTCATGCCAAGTCATCGTGTAATTAAATTGCAATTAAGCCGAAAAGTGTTATCGTATATATAACTATAAGCGAACGATGCGTATCTAATCTCCGCGGTCGACTAAGTATACTATCTTGTGATTCTTGTATACTGCTTGTTTCGAAATTTCATTCCGGTAAACTTCGGGCAGCGTGTATAAGCAAACAGGCTCTTTCGCCAAGCTTTAAGGCTGTTTGTGTTTTGATTCGGGATGATCAGGAATCGAAAATTGTAATTTATATTTAACTCATGAGCAAGCTTCGTGCGAACGCACGTTTCCACCTAGCATGAAAAGAAACCGTGTACGAAAGGAATCTTGCGTTTCGAGTGAAACGGAGAACCATATACAGCGGTTTTACGACGCGTAAAAACAGAGGTGTGCGTTTACGCGAGGAACAAAGCGGCAGTAAAACCGAACCAAGGAAGTATCCGACTGCTTGCCAAATTAAAACCTACGGACGTAAATACCGAGGACGTATGGTGTTTATCTTCAGGAAGACAAACACAAGTAAAAAAATGTCTTTCGATGGAATGTTACGCGACAACAGAGTCAATGAATCGCTTTCTGCATCGAATTTTACGGATTAAGCGATTACGGCAATATTGCGTATCAATTAAAATTAGCTTCTACGAATTAGATTCTACGTGGAATAGATAGAGGCATAACGATCATTAGGGTATTCTCGTACCAAAATACCTTTGACGGAATGTTACTCGATAACAGGCTCAATGAATCGCGAACATGTATCTGATGTTTGAGTTCAGGAGATTAACGCGACATTGCGATTCAATTAAAATTAGCTGATAGGAATTAATGCCTGGAGGAATTCATAACTTCGCAGACGCGTAGGTAGGCAGGCAGTTATACAATACCGGTGATCAAAAGCGTGTGCACTCTAGCGTTCGAGCATTATGTACACGCGAGAACGCGGTGTTTTCGAGGCTCGATGTAAACAGTGTTTAGCGAGCACGCGAAGAAGAAAGGGTTGAAATCTCGTCCTTAAAAGAGGCTCGACGTGGGCAACGAGGGACGAGGACGAACCGTCGTGCCGGTTTAGGAAAGGAGACGTAGAGGAAGAGCGGCCCGCTCCTACCTACGCGAGAACGAGAAGGATCGTGTGTGCACGTACACGCAACACAGAGAGAATAAACATCCCACGCCGGCGGGGCGACACGCGAAAGAAAAGTAGGGAGCCGGATCGGCGGCGTTCTCCAGGCACAAACGTGGCAATGGTAGTGACGGAGAGGAACGGTGCAGAACCGTGTGGTCACTAGGGCCAGCGAGCCATCGCCGATGCCACATCGACTCGCGGTACCGAACCGTGAACATCGGTACGAAAGTTCTCACGCAGGAGACACGTACGAGAACCGCGGTGGTACTCATCCTTCGGTGACGAGGAGAAGAAACGAGTTTGCGAGGCCGGGACTCGGTCTTCACGGGTCCGGTGTTACTTATTCGTGTCTCGGGGCGATTCGCAGTGCGCGGGTTCAGTTACTTTCGTATGAGACCGAGTGAACAGAAATGACGAATAAAAAGAAGGGCGGGAGAGGAGGAGGAAGAAGCAAGGAAGTTGCTACTTCTTCGACTACCTCCTCGGACGTGACCCAAGTCGTCGAGACGGTGGAAGTGGTGTCGACGAGCGTCGTCGAGGAGGCGAGGGAGGTTGTTGAGAGTGAATCGAGGAGCAGTATCGTCGAGGTGACCAGCGCGAGCCGCGAGGTTATCATGGATTCGATGGGCAACGTGGTCAAGGTTATCGAGACTCCCCCGCAGACCGTGGGTCAGACTTCTAGCTATACGACTGGGAAGAGTTCGCAGGAGTTTATAGCCGAGGAGCAGACGCAGTTGATGAAACAGGGGAAGGTTGTTCGCGACGGCTCGCAGAAGGATATAAAATCGATGAAACAAGTCAGTATGGGTGAAACGAGTAGCAGGTCGTCCGAGAGGAGCGAGTCGCGTGCTGAGAGCGTGCAAAAATCGACGTCTTCCAGCATGATCGTAGAGACCTCGTCCATCGGTGATCATTCGTCGATGGTGACGAACGGTACCATGGACCGTCAGGGTCATTCAAAATCGTACGAGAGCACACGAGCAAGTAAAGAGACTTACGAGGAGAGGACGACCGATGGGCGTACGGTCGCGAACACCATGAGAATCCTGGAGTCTGGTGAGAAACTGGACGACAACGGAATGGTGACGGCTTCGCAGAGTCGAAGCGTGGATAACGAGACGAGAGTCTTACCAGACGGCAGCCGAGTCAAATTTACAGATAATGTCAACATCGGTGAAAGTGCTGGGAGAAGCAGTGGAAAGATTGATAAAACGAGCGAGATTGTCACGCGTTGCAACAAACCCGGGCAGTCCGCGTGGGACGGTACGTTCGTCAGCGAAAGTCCGAGCAAAGATAAAAAGTTCGAGACTTCCCGGGATAGTACAGAGAAGAAAGTGGATCGATTCGTCCAACAGGAGAACGTGTCCAGCGTTGAAATCTCTGAAAGTTCGTTCGTCAACCAGCATACATCCTCGACCATTCACGATTACACGAACATCGAGAGTTTCGATCAGACCGGACGGGAGTCTCGTTCGTCGGATAGAATTGATATCGCGGAAGAGCAAAAACAAATTACACATAAGGGGTCACGATCGAGGCCTGGAGATTCCGCGTGGGACGGGACGTTCGTCTTAGAAAGAACACCGCAACCGAGGAAAAGGAACATCTCAGATGCATCCGTGTTCCGGCATCCAGGGATGGACAACGTGATCGAGTCGACGCAAAGAATGGATTCGAGGGAAACGAGCACAGATGGATCGTACGAGAAGAAATCGTCGAACGTGGTCCACGTGGTGCAGGGCGGTACGGATACTTCGAGGTTCGCGTCGGAGGAGCGCACAGATATTACCGAGGAACGTATCGATGGGAAACCGACTAGAAGAACAGGCAGCCCTCAAGATAGAACATCTCCGACTCGTAGAATTACGCGACCCGGGGATTCCGCGTGGAACGGACAATTCGTGTACGAAAAGAGTCAAGATAGTACCCAAAAATCAGATAAAACGTCAGACGTGAGATCGGTCGTCAGGAGAAGCGAGAAGCAGCACGACTCCGTAGATGTGGAAGACGTTACCGAAGAACAAAACATATCCGAGTCACTTTCATCGTCGTACGTCGTGGAATACGCGACGTCGAGCGATGAGAAGAAGACCACCGTTGAGAAAGTGTCGTCGGTTTCCGAGACGATCTTCGAAGAGGACTCCGGCTCGCCTCGACGGCCATCGAGCCCGGAAAAATCGACGAAGCGCGATGCAACGTCGAGGTGTTACAAACCCGGTCAGTCCGCGTGGGACGGCAGTTTCGTGTACGAAAAACAGGTCCCGGAGCGTAAGAGAAAGATCGACACGCGAAGGCCGACCGATACCGTTATCATTCGAGATGTATCCGAAGATAATTCGATAAACGAAACGGAGATCTCGACGGCTTCGTACGTGGTCGAACATTCGTCGAGTCAACAGAGTTTCACCGATGTCAGGGACTCGAGTCTAACCTCGGTTCACGAGACCGTTTACGATTTGCGTCCGTCCAGCAGGCCTGGAAGTCCGGAGAAGATCCGCGGTGGCAGGGTCACCAAGCCTGGTTCGTCGACCTGGGACGGGACTTTCGTTATGGAAAAATCCGAGAAACCCGAATCGATTCAAAGATCTAGGAAGCATATCAGCGATACCACGTTGGACATCCGTGATCAACAGGTATCGAGCACTTCGGAATCGGTCGTTCTACAGCAATCCGCGACGCACGAAAGTTATACCGATTCCTCGAACACGGATTACTCCACGAGCTCCGTCGAGACCGTGATTGTACGCGACGGAGGGCCTGCGAAGAAATCGGTGACGATAGACGAGAGGCCTAAGAGTCCGGAGAAGAGGACACCGGAATCGAAACGGCCCGGTAGTCCTGAGAAGGACAGATCTGTTCGACCTTCTAAGCCAGGTGAATCTACCTGGGACGGATCGTTCGTGTACGAGAAACCGACTGAGAAACGTGTTCGTAAAGATGATATGAAACCGGAAGATACACGATCGACTTACGTTACCGAGAAGTCGATCACTCTTTCGGACACTGCCAGAGAAACTTCGGAATTCCATACGTCGACTACCCTTGAGCATACTTTGGTATCGGATTCGTCGAAGATCTCCGAAACTATCGTTCACGAGGATGACGTTAGATCGACTAAACCCGAAAAGGAAAAATCACCTGGTAAAAAACAGCCTGAGAAACCGAAGAGTCCTGTGGATAGATCGACGAGACCGACGAAACCAGGCGCTTCGACCTGGGACGGTTCCTTCGTGTACGAGAAGCCACAGGAGCAAAAGAAGCAACCGGATCGTAAAAAGGGACCGAAGGAATCTCCTAAAGACAAACCGAGCGGCCCTCCGAGAGATACCACGAAAATCTCGGTCGTAAAACGCGACTCGAAGGATATTCGCGATACTAAAGATACCGCGGAGATCTCAGTGGTGAAACACGACGTAAAGGACGTGCGAGATACGAGGGATAGGAAAACAGTGAGAGAGGATGTCGTCGACGCGACAAACGTTTCGGAGTTCAACCGCGAGGATATAAAGGATACGACAGAAATTTCAGTGGTGAAACACGACGTGGAGGATATACGAGATACGAGGGATATCGAGATAATCGAGACGTCTTATGTGATCGACCGGTCCAGCATCGCGCAGGAGGAGCGTGTCATCAGCGAGTTCACGATGGACACGCGCGAAGACTCGGTGAGTAACGACGAGCCATTAAGCCAATCTCTCGATTAACGCAGGAAGCGGGATATTATTACTCCGTTCTTTCGTGAACCTCTCGCGTGAAACTGGTCTTCCCAGATGAAATAATAACTCGGTGGGCGTACGGGTACGGGGCAACGATTTTAACCTTTTGGGTCTTTGAACCCTCGTGAAATCTTGTTTTCACGTTTCGAAAGAAACGGAGTTTAGCTATACACACCTCGCGGAAGAGGCACGGCCGCGTATGTACTTTCACTTCGAAACGAGGCGAAGGTCTCGGAGTTATTCGTTTAAAAATAAAACTGATGCAACGAGACCGAGAGAATTATAGAAAGAATCGCAGGGTCACGATTATCAATGGAGCTCTTTCACGGGCATAAATTCTTCTGCCGTTAGGCTCGAGTATACGTATATCGCCGGGCAGTAATCGGCTGCGGTTAACGAGTCATTCCTAACGAATGGACCGAGTCCATTTTCGGTAATGCGTTCGCCGCATACCTGGGAGAGAACTGGGTGCGACTGTCGAGGCTTAATTAGAATCTGGCGTATGTCGTGCGAGCTGCAATCACCTGCAATCGACTTCAATCGAGCGTATGCAACGCGTTAATAATGATAATCCAACTTCAGGCATGATCTCATCTCTCTGACGTTAAACTACCAGGTCCATCGATCCAGTTTATCAACCTCTGACCCGATCTTTTTAAGTCGCTAGGTACTACGCGTTCGCGTGCGTCGTCTCCAATTGGATTTAATTGAACGTACGAAGGCGCAAAGAATTACCGTGAAACCAGGCGACCAATTTTTTTAACGATATCATCTGAACGTTAAATCGCGGAACCGATTCGATTTCGCGCCCGTAATTTCTTTCGTGTACCTCTCTTCTCGTCACGTACGCATCGTCGTACTCGCGTTCTCCGGGACTGCGGCGAATTATAAATTTCCAAACCGGTGAATGATGTCACCGCTCGCAAGGCCCCGCGAGCGATGGAATTCTAAGTACGTATCCCGCGTAATAGCCTTGTTCGGCGTTTGATAATGGCCGCAGAATTTATGGACGTAAACACCTTCCATGGATCGTTACGATTCGCATGCGAGCATCTTTGACACGCGAGCAATGAAAAAAAAAAATTACGTCGCGAACGTGAATTATTTTTAAACGCTTCGTATTCCCAGTTTCCTGGTACCCATGTCATTCGTATTTATACCGGCGGGAACGTAATCGGTTTTTGTTTAAATCACCGTGAAACGAAATGCGAAAATTATTTTTTACGACCTCGTGTATCGCATGCGCGGTCACGCGAAGCGCTTCGTTCCGCGAGGAACGAAGTTGCGGTCGAAAAGAATTTTCCCCGAATTTAACGGGCCGATTCCGAAGCTTAGAAATCGATGAAACGCGGTACGTACAGCGGGTTTGAATCGCGTTAAAGATCGATCGGTGACCGGGACCGAGGTCACCGTCGTGGTCGATGAAATACTCGACTGGTCGGTTCTCAACCCCTGAATATCAATCCCTCGCGAAGGGGTGAATTCAACAGGTAAACGCCGAGCGAAATTCAACCGGATCTCATTTTCTTCGCGATCCAATTAACGTAACAATCGGAACCGAGGTCTTTGAGACCGTCTTTAACGCGATGGCACTCGACTTGATTGCATGCACGCGCTGTATGATCGATTATTAATACCGATTCGATATCTCACTTTTTTGACACCTAAGAAATTGATGATTTTTGATCCTTTAGAATTTAAGTTGCACAAAGAGTGAAAAACTTGGTCAAACGTACGATGCATCTGTATGTATGTCACACGATATTATAGACGATGGGGTTAAAAGGGGAAAGTATTTTAATTGAGAGATAGAGTCATAACCGATACGAGGATTCATATAAAACTAATTGAGAGATACCGTCGCGGCCGACGATTCGTATAAAATAGCTCGTATCGAATCTAGAGCATCGCGTGACAGCTTTGCCGAAGGCAGCTGTAGCGAGTTTTCAATTGTTCGAACGAGCAAACAACGTCGAATGTGTTTTAGACACGGTACACAAATTTGAGTAATCCCACTACCGAATTCTGATACTACTAAGCGTTAACTATTCACTATCAAAATGTATAATGGGTCGTTAGTTGGGTAGTATTGTTGCAGTCGTTAATCAGAGGCCCCGAGGCTTGTATTCAGTGATCGATCACGCGTGTAACGTATTTTATTGCTATTTCGGAGAGCGACGACGGGGCATAAAGGTTTTCACGTTATTAGCAAACGTTATTTGCCTCGTTATCGAATTACGGTGCTAAGCCGACGCTGACAACGTGTAATGATCGATGCTAACGAATCTCGAACGGGGTGTACGTGGAACTATTTCAAAGCCGAACCTGTTCTTACCGCGAAAAATATATTGACACACACAAATATCTTTTGTTTCGTTCGCACTTGCGAATGAACACAAAGTTTTTTGAATGTCTCGTATATATATTTTTCAATGGTGCAGCCATTATAAACTGTCACGTAGCACATTATACATACGACATGTAATACGTGATAAATTATTAATTATTATTTACTTAATCCATGTTGACTTGAATTTCCTATTTAATGGTAATAACAACTTTGTAACATGTTGATATATCTCTCTCAAGATGCGCAGAATACTTTTACTGAAATTCGCCTGTACTTTCCACGCTATGCGTACACCTACATACATAACAACTAAAAAATTAACTTGTTGCTTCCTAGAAATTTGTTTCGGATGAATTTCTTCGAAGCGGATCCCACATTTCTAGGTCCTAATTAAAACAGACGTGCAGATTTGATTTAGTTGCCTCCGGTGAGGAAACGTTGCTCTCATGAATATTCGCGATCCGTTGTTTTCGAAGGAAAATCGAAAGCATCAGGCTTGTCACGTCGAAATCCGAAAGGAAAGTTGCGCTGGAAAATGAAACTTAATCTTTTGTCCAAGATGTCTCGCAAGGGTCTCTCGTTTCGTTGAAAGTGAAATGGTCGACGTACACCCGCGGAGTGTTCTGGTGTATAGCTCCAGGTTACGCGATACCGTGCAGACGCGTGCAAAAACGTCATCTGGGCCCGATCTCGCGTTACTTGCATTCCGCCGAGCCGAGCGCACCATTTTTAATCTGAGACACCTGGCATTATTTATAACGCGCCGTTGCTCGATGATAACAGTTATCAAACGATTTCCGCGGAAGATTTCGATTTCCATGTAATTTAATTAAAAGCTGCGCAGCGTTTCTTTCTTTTCGTTTACGTCGGAAAATAGGAGGCCAGCGTTCGTTGGAAATAACAGGATAAAGTCGATTGAAATTGTAAGGCTGATTCGATTTAATCGGGGAAATCATCGGCGCGAGACGGAAGTCAAACAAAAGGGTTACGTTTCAGCAAATACACCATCGCATGTCACGAGCAAACTACTCTCTTTCCAATTGTAATCTCACGCGCGAAACATCGCTCCCTCCTCTTACGTTCTCTACCACGCTTACGGGAATTCTACGGGAGAATCTGCCCGATCTAGCTAGTCGGTAATTAAAGCGTTTGTATTCGCGAGAGCGAGTGTCGACCTAATTTGACGGTATAATACGGTGCTTTGAACCCGGTCGCGGCCGTGAAAGCGCGATGTAATTAGCAAGGTGATAATCATTTCGATTAGCGGAATCAGGAGTAATTGTCTTTCTAGCGGCGACGAGGACGAAATTGCTCGGGAAGATTTTTTTTTACCATTATCAAATTTAATCGTCTAACATTTTTAGGTCTTTAAAAAATCGAAAGATATTTTGAAAAAATAAATAGAAATGAAAAACCTTTTTTTTTATCATTTTTATAAATCTTAATTTTTTCACACTTTTTTCATATCGTTTGATAATTCGTTTAATTATGCTTTCAGAGAAATGTCACTGAGTCAACGAGCGAGTTCATCGACAGAGAGACGACGAGCATGGTAGCGCGGGATGTCGTCGACGACCGGTTCGACGGATACACAACGATCCCCAAAACGCCGAGGGATTCCCCGAGGAAAGAGTCACCGGAGCGACCCGGTTATCCCCGAGGAATCCCTGGGCTGCGGGAGGACGATCGACCGAAATCTATTCCTGCCGCTGGGAAGCCGAGCCGAGCTCCGGAACAGAGTCCCGCGGGGGCGAGGAGGTGAGCGAAAGGGTTTGAAAGTTTGTTTCATGAAAATATCTTCCTCTGGTATTCTGGAAATCGGTGACACAGTCGCTTGCTGGCAAATATTGACGAACTGATTTTAATTAAAGTCGAGGGAAGTTAGATGCGAATTGAATTGACGCTCCCTCCGCGGTACGGTTTTACGCTCGAAAATGGTTTGAAATGAAACAAGCTGGGAATTTTTCGCAGACCGACGGCCGGCAGCAGGCCACAGTCCCCGGAAAAGACTCGTGATTACGTCGCCCCGAAGAAGCCGTTACCCGCGGCGGGGAAACCGAGTCGCCCTGAGGAGAAACCTGGCAAGGCGCCACGACCGGAGGAAACACCGGCCGGTGGAAAACCTGGGAAACCGGAAGACAAGCCGAAGAGGAGAGGAGATCAGACGCCTGACTCCCTCGACGATGATGATACCGGAAAACTGCCCGATATACTAGCGAAGATACCTTTGAAGGAACAGTGCATCTGCGAGCTATGCACCTGCGGGTAAGGATACGATTTATACGATTCGTCGATTTTATTTGTTGACTCATAGAAACAATGTCGCTTGAAATTTCATCTCCGATGAGGTAAATCGATTTCCGGAGGAAATAATTTAGCTTACCGTCCGTCCCGTTGAAATATCGTGCGGGCTTATAAAGAACCGAATGCAAAACGACAACGATTCAAGATACGGATTAACGGGAATTTCTAGTACGAATTTCCCTCGATTGTTTCGATTTCGCCCGTCGCTCCGGGCTACGCTTTTATTCCCGAAAACAATCGCGTCGGAATTTCGTACGGTTCGATTATTATTAAACGTCCCTAAATTTTTCATACACGGATTTCATTGAATTCAATTTTCGCGAAATGAATCAACGAATTATTCATGCGGGAGAACCCGCCGTGTGCGATGAGATTATCAATTCGTGACCGTGCATCCGTTGCCTCTTTCCAACAATTTATTTCACGCTGCTCTTCCCTGATCAGATATTAATTAAAATCTTGATGCGTGAGTCACGCGGTGAAATCTTAACCCCGTCGGCGATGTACCAAGTACGGGCTGCTTATGAAACAGCGTGTAAAGTAAGTATGTACACGTGTAACGCGCACGCGAAGGGAGCCCGCGAGTTGAAAAGTAGGACGCCAGACGCCGGCCCTTTTACGGGTGCTTGTTTCTTAACCAATCGAGCCCGGTTTCCTCGCGTCTCTTCCTTATTCGAACGAGCGCGCGTCCTCCCGCGGCAAGGTGATCGCCTCCTGTTCGAATTTAAGGTGATCCGCTCGGCATTGTTCGTTCCGATAAAAATCAAGGATCTCGGCGTGTAACTTGAATGATCCAGCGAAGCCGGTTCACGGTTTCAACGAGTCAAGGACGAGACACGTGTCAATTGGGTCAAGATGATCTTCGATTAAAAGGCCTCTCCGATTTTAATCGGCGAAAGACTTAACCCCTCAACAGCGAACGTTTTCTGTATGAACATTTTTTCTCAGAACGAGTTGCTCGTGTTGAGTTCAAATAATCGTAACCCGTTTATCCATTGATTTCTGTCTTTTAATATTCCTTGTACGTAAACAGTGTTACTGTAAACTGCGACGCGATTCAGATCTCGGCTAGATTGTAATGCTTGACCTGGATGGAAATGAACACTACCGGAAGAGATCGCGGAAAATTGGTTCACCGTTCTATTATCGGCTCGATAGTCTCCCACGCGAAACGTCTATTGCTCATTTGATATTACCGCCATTCGGTCAAACCTCTCTAATCATATTATAATCATTTTGTATAATTCAACGTAAGAGTCTAAAAAGACTCTAAGATTTTTCATGACCAGAAAAACTGTCAAATATAATAAGTATCCACGCCCGATTCGAATACGTACCGCATCGATTCGATAATTACTCGAGGTACCGTCAAGATTAATCACAATCGGATTTGAAGACTTCGTTCTTTAATCTCGCCGTGCAAAACCGATATCCCCGATAGCGAAATAACATACCGGCGCACGTCAAAGCCTGAACAAACTGTCCGTCGTTTTGCATCAAAATTTGGCCGTCCGCCTTTTTTCATCGTTTTTCTTTTGCGGTACGACGCAGTCGTACCGATAGAGGATGCTTGCGAAATGTTCCTTTGATAGGTTTTCAATTTCCAAATGGATCGCAACGGATTTTCCGCGTAAACGAACGAACGGGCCTTGAAAACGAGAACGTCAGCTGTTTTGATATTGAAAAAAAATGCAACGCGAGAGTCGTTGTTAATATTTAGCGAAACCGTATCGAAGCGTGCGTGAGACAACGCATTTTCGCGTTGTTCAGCCTCTGTCAACCCTGTCACTGATATTAAACTCTCGCCGGGGGCTACCTGGCATTTTGACAGTCTACACTCTTCTTAATTGACACCGAGCCCGTGGTATTGGTCGACGTACCGTCGATGTTACCACGGCTGGTTAATTGCCAATTACAGCGCATCGCGAACAATAAATATTAGGGAACGTTATTCGATGCCCGAACGAGAAAAATAACTCGAACTTTTAACGAGGGCAACCGAATCGATCGTACAATAATTATCGGATTATTTGTCCTTTAACATTAAACCTATCGGTGAAATTCCGATACTTTATTAAAAAGTATATTTCTACGAATCGACTATCTGCGTTTAATCACATGTCGACCGGGGCTGGTAAATTTATCGTTAATTTTGCGATTCCTCGCGGTAAGTGTGCCGAGGGAGTCAACGATTTGAATGACTATTTTTCGAGTAACAACGCGAGCAAAGCGTTTCAATTAGTTAACCGACGGACGGTGCACGCACGGGATCTCTAACGAAGCACGATCGTGTAACACAGCGGGACATGCAACTCCGTGCATACGACAATGATCACGTGCGTGACTGCGCCGAGGTGCACGGCTATTAACCGCCAGTTTATCAATGGGACAAACACAACGCTGCCCGTCAAACCGATGCCTGGACGTGCATGAATATTCGCTCGATTCAAAACCCGGCGTCCAATTAGGATTTCGTTCGGACGTACGATTAATCGTCGGGCCACCCACGAAGCCGAGCTGCAATTACGCCTCTCCGGGTTCATTTAACGAACCCAATTATAGATTAAAGAAGAATCTTGGCGAAATGGAATTTGCATTTACAGGAGACACCGTTGCCCTCATAATCTGCCGCAAGATCATCTGGAGATACCGCGGGAGCCGGTGCACGCGGTCACTTCCTACCGCGAGGAGTTCGACGAGAAACGCGTCGACAGGCAGACGGTTTATCACCACGAGGACCACCTTCGACTGGAAGGAGACTTCGTCGGCGAGAGGAGAACCGATTTCGTAGCGACTAGAGGTGAAAGGGCACCGGTAAGAAGGCCGGAGGACAACCTCAAGCCTGAAGGAGAGTTCCTGGGCAGACCGAAACAAGAAGCGCCGAAATATGGGGACAGAGAGCCGGTTAGAAGGCCGCAGGATAATCTTAGACCGGAGGGTGAATTCGATGGTAAGCTAGTTAACATAGAAAATGTTACCTCTTTATTGAATTGATTTGACGTTTCAGGTACGACTACCACTGAACTGTTTTTCACTGGTACACCTGGCGAACGACCTAGACCGGTACGGCGTAATACCTACACGAAGGTCGGAGGAGAATTCGTTGATGCCACTACGACGAGGTCTGAGTACATCGACCATGAGACTGTGCAACGAGCCGAGATAGTTAAACGTACGGACAACCTCACGGTGGGAGAGGGTGAATTCACGGTAAATTGCACTCGATTAACGGTTTACTATCACTACAAAGGCGGCATCAATTAAAATGCTTATCACTCCAACAGTTTTAGTAGTATTCTATTATATTATTATAGTATCATTATAGATTGGAGTGATAAGAGTCGATTTTGACTTGAGACTTGATTAAAAACGATCGTTGGCCTAATTATGCTAATCTCGAGTTGATCACTGATGCTTCAGGGTACCTCTCATCTTAAGGAGGACTTCCACACGTACGACGTCGTCGCTAGAGAGCCTCGACGACGACTCACTTACACCGAGGAGGACGACCATCGGTTCTACAGTAAAACTGATATCGTGGAAAGCACCACGACCACCCAGGAGGAGTATCGCAGTTTCGATCAGACAGATTACAGAAGCACAGCCGTGATCAGGCGAGACGATAACTTGAGAATCGAGGGACCGTTCGAAGGCGTGCCGCACACGAAGGACGATTACATCGTGCCGGCGATAACTGCGAGACCAGAACCGCAGAAGCCTAAGGATAACCTGAGACCAGAAGGACTATTCGAAGGAAGGCCTAAGGACGATTACAAACCGACTAGAGGCGAGAGGGCTGATGTGAAACGACCGGAGGATAACTTGAGGCCGGAAGGACCGTTTGAAGGAAGGC